>CM021749.1:9768032-9810532 GCA_011075105.1 Heteronetta atricapilla
GCGTGGCCGGGGAAGGACCCTGTGCTTGCAGAGCAGGGCTTTGGTCGGGATTTGTGTGCAAGGTTGGAAACCGGACGGGAGGTTTGCAAAGGGAGAGGGAGCTCCCTGCTCGGGTGCTTTGGTCACCGGTAAACGGGATTTGGGGATGGCAGAAGCCGTTCAGAAGGTCAGGCTGAGTTTGGTTCAAGCAGAAAGAATTAAGAAGCAAATTTTTTTTGGTGGCGTGAAAAATAATGTGTCCTTTTGGCAACTTGAACATAGAGATTTTTGAATTTTTCCCTTTTTAAATTTCATTTTTGAGCCAAATTTGTCAAAGCCATCTTCACCTTGGATGTTACAGACACTTAAACGCCGCGGGGAGTCTCGTTTTGGGTCAGGCAGAGCGCGTCGCTGCTTTCACCTCTTGGCTAATGTCAAGCACTCGGCTACGCGGGCGTCCAGCGGCCCAGCACAGGGCGCGGAGCCATTTCCCAGGAGCTGGCCGGAGCCCCCACGCTCTGCTGGCTCCTTCTTGTCCCTGTGCCGGCTCCCGATGGCAGCAGTGGGGCCGGGCCCCCGGGTTCTCCGTGTGCCGGCGTCAGCTCAGGCTCGTGCTGAGCCGGGGACATCCTGACGGCGAGCGCCGAGCGCCGCTCACCCGGCGCCACCCGTTAGGCTGAAGACCACAGGAACCGCCGGTAATTAACAGGCGTATTAATCCAGCAGCACGCGATAGCCTTATTATAGTCCCATTTTTCACTTTCATCAGAATAATATCGTATTATATTAATATTTATTTCTCGCTAATGGGCTGCGAAATGAGCTGGGTGAGGTGCTGGGTGGCATGTGGTGCTGGGGGGGGGGGGGACAGGGAGCGCATCGCCGGGGGGCTTCCCGGTAATCCCCGGGCTGGGGACCTCGAGCACGTCCACACACGTGGCAGTGCCTCCGGTCCCTTCCCTCCTCTGGATTATCCGGGTGTCGGAAACATCGTGGCCGGTGGGAAATGGCCGTGCCACCAACACCAGCCTGTCCTGGCCCCGGCTCTTTGCACCAAGGCTTTTACCCCTGCTGCTGGGCGCAGGGGACGCAGCTCGGGGGGAAGCCCCCTCGGGTCTGTCGTGCGCGCCTGTGGGCGAGTCAGTCTCCGTCGGGGTGGAGGTTTGCTTCGAAGAAAGGACAAAAATCTTGCTTATTCTTCGCGCTCCCATCTATTACTCTGGAAAATAAGGCTGGTGTGAGAGCAAGGAATAAATCCCTGCTAAAAATCTATTGGGTGAACGCATTAATTTTCCATGGCACATGGATGAGGGAAGGAGAATGAGTTTAAACATGATTCATTCACCAAAACGGGTCTTAAGCCTTTTAATTGTTGAGTGTTGGCATAAAAACATATTATTTATGAAGCCGGGCCTTGGTTCTACATGGCCCCTGTGCCTTTTTTCTTCTTTTAAAGCAAATCTCATTTATTCCTTCCTAAAAGGTGCTGTAGGATCTAATATGAGCGTTATGAATATTTAATTTTCAGCGCGGGGTTTACACAATGCCGGCGGCGGGGCCGGTCCCCGCGCAGCGGCCAGGTTTGGGGCCCCGGCGGGTCGCTGCCGCCTGCCTCTGCGGGATTCCCCTCTGCCAGCAGCGCTGGGGCCCGAGCAGCTCTCATTTCTGGCAGAGCCGGAGCCCTGCGCTGCTTTGGCTTTCCAAAGGCTTCAGCTCCTGCTCCCACGTTCGGTGCCGGAGCTGCTGCGGGCGCGGGGATGCCGCAGGGTCGCCAGTGAGGCTCCGGGCTCTGCTGGGGCCTGTTTTGGAGAAGGGGAGCTGTGGGATGGAGCTGGACAATGGTCGTCTGCCACCTGGGTTTTGCTTCTTCAGCTGGGCTCGTCACTCACTGCCCACCTCAGGCTGCTTCCATCCCGTGGCGCCTGCTTCTGTACGGTTGGTGTGTGTCGAGGCAGCGGGGGGACCTTGCGGTCACAGGACGTGATGGCTTTTCGTAACGGTGACGTGGTAACACAGTAAAAACTCCTGGTTTTCGGCTTATTCAGTAGTAGAAAAATTATTTTCTACTGTAACGTTAAAGGTCTAATTGGCCCAATCGAAAGGCAAATTAATTAAGGCTCGTTTGAAAAGTCAGCCTGTGCCCCTAGCTCTTGTGCAGAGGTTGCGCGTGGGAGGCCCGGCGCTCCCTCCGCAGCAGGAGGTGAGGCACGGCGTGCCACCGGGGGCCGGGGGGCACGGTTTGTGTCTTCAACCTGCAGCGCTCGGAGTTTCCCCGTCGCCGCTTGGGTTTTCCCTCTGAGCCGTCGGTGCTCCTAGGCCAGGCGGCGCAGCTCTCCCGGAGCCTTCAGCCCCCGTGGGATGCAGCTCCCGTGTCCGTGCCACACCGCTCCCATTTCTTCTGGGAAAATGCGTTATTTTCCAGCCGACGAGGTTTGTGGTGTGCTGGTAGGGCAGGGGTTTTGTGCACCGCGGCCTGACTTTGAGCACACTGCTGCAAAGCCGCCCCTGTTCCCCCCGTAACGTCACAGTCCTGTGCCGCCGGTGGGTTGGGAGCAAGATTTGGGATAAGTCCGAGCAGAGGGGTGCTGTGAGGTGTGGAGATGGCCCCTAGGCACCCCCGCCTGCTGTCGTGGCCCCTGCTTGTCCCTGCAGGGAGGGCAAAGCTCGTGCCAGGCTGAGGCTCGGCTCTGCAGCAGCCTGCAAACCTCCGAGCGCTGTTTTGTTCCCAACGCACCGAGCGACTGACACCAACAACTTCCCACCGCACACCAACCTGCATCCACACCTCGTTAGTCCCGATTTACTCTATCAGGGCAGATATTAAATGCTTTGACCCCCAAACATGCTGCCAGAGCGCTTCTCAAAGGCGCTGCGGACGTGCCCACGGGCCCACACGGCAGCGACCCGGTGCTGAGCTGCTGCTCGTGGCCCAGCCCGGGCTGCGGGATGCCAGCGCCGCCGACACCGGCTGGGCACCGATGCCTCGATATTCACGTGGGGGCGAGGATCGGTGCCCCCCTGCCTCCAGCACCGAGCCCAAGATAAGGCAGCGTCACCCGCTGCCCCGGCGCTGCCTTGTGCCTCCTCCCCGCAGCCCAGCCCCGGCTGGAAGGTTTTCCTTGCGAGGCGTTCCCCGCATGGAGCTCAGCCAGCCCCAAACGCCTCAGCTCTCCCCCCAGCCTGATAAATGCTCCTCCTGCGGTTAATGTAACCTCCCCGGACGTCCTTCATTTGTCAAAGATCGCAGCCTTTTACGGCGGGTCATTATTTCAGCAGGAATTTGAACAGAAATATTTCCCGTCCACACCAAGCGATCTATTTCGCTTCCCCACCCACCACATTAGCCTCTGAATACTCTCATTATACCATTACTAATTAGAAATTCTCTCAAATTGGCGGCTGCATTAAAAAAAAAAGACAGTGTGCTGAGCATATGGCATAATATCCTATTAATGAACACTCTAAATTCAAACTCAGGTCAGCTGCTCATTTCTTGCTCATGACACCCAGGCAAGAGGGGGGGGGAGGAAGCAAGCTTTTTTTTCCCCTTTTTTCTCCTAAAATGCGTATTACTGAATGCCAGGGATACGGCGATGCCTTGGGCCAACATTTTACGCTGACTATTTTTTTGGGGTGGAGCTGTGAATATGTATAAATACACACGTGAGTATACAGCTATGGGACGTACGCCTGCGTTTCCAAACCAGCAGCGAAGGCAGCAAGTCGCTGCCCGCGCGTCGCAGCGTTGAGAGGTGGGGCAGTATTTCTGATGGGGCAAAATGGGAAGGAGCAGAGCAGAGCCTGGGGCACGTGGCTGGGGGGAAGCAGCACCCGGCCTGCCGCCTGCAGAACGGTGCTGGGGGCCCCGTGGGGTCCTGCCAACGTCGGTGTGCAGCGCAGGGAAGCCGTGGGTAGCAGGAAGGAGTGCAGCGCGCATCCTTTTGTTTTAATTGCTTTTAATTTTGGTTCAATGGGCTCTGCCTCGTGTATCGCTGCCAGCTGTGTGGGTCCCTGCAGCAGTGGGAACCCCCCCGGCCCGCACCAGGGGCAGCTCCCCGGGGACATGAGAATGTTGCCACCTTCCCGGGGACTGTCACGGCACAGAGAAATTGGTGCTACGGGGACATAGCGAGCTCTTGCACCTTCCTTTTCTCCGGGCAGATGAGCTGTCAGGGCGTTAGGTCTCATCAGTCTCGTTGTCACCGAGGTTTATAAAACTACCAAATGATATTATGTCAGCTGATTCTTTAATGGGATAATCATTAGCCAAGACCTGAGTAAGGTTTTTTTGCCATCGCTAATTTCACCTCAAGGTGAACGCAAGGCAGAACTCTGCGGGGCGGTGTTTGCTTCGGTGCCCGGACTCTCTCCACGCTGTGCCACGGCGCCGGCTCCTGCTCATCATCTTGGGACGTGTCCTGTCCCCTCTGAGCCTGGAAGCGCTGCTCACGGTGGGATAAGCAGCAGCAGGAAGGCCGTGACCGCTGTCCCTTGCAGAGGGACCTCAGTGGCTCGTGCCCCCAGAGCCCGGGCCCATCCCGCTGTCCCCTCCCCGTAAGGGATGTGCGAGGTGATGGCAGGGTTTGGCAATTTGACCTTCCAGTAAGAAATGAAAAAGTTTGGGCTTTCCGACAAAGTCTTAACTCTTCCATTGAAAACAAATATTTTGCCCCCATCAAAAATCCAATTTTCTGTCAAAATAGTTTTCATTAAATATTTCCACGCAGCCCCGGGTTAGTATTGATTTAAACTGTTACAAGAAGGAGAAGAATGAGGCTTTGTCTCTACAAAGATCACGTTTACTCACCAATTAAAATTACAGTAGAAGAGAGTAATTGCTGCTGCCTCAAAGGGGGACTGTTTAGAGCAAGGTGGTAATTACCCTCGTTAGTTGGCATGGGCTGGTTGCGGTCCGGCACGATCAGGACCTGGATGGGGATGAGGGGCTCGGGGAGGAGCCCTGGGGGGGGCTCTGTGATTTCGGTGGCTTTGCTCTGCGGGATGTCGCTCGTACCAAGAGCCACATGGGCTCTGGATGCTCCTCGGCACCAGCAGCGCTCGGTCCCAGCCCTGCAGCCGGGGCCGTTTCTCAGCACCAGATTTTTTGTTGCCCATCTCATGGGGGATTTCCCCAGGAAAAACCCGAGGATCAGCCCACACAGGCTGTACAAGCCGTCCTGCCTGTGGCCAGTGCCACCCCCGAGGACACCACAGCTGGGCATCAAGGTAGAGCATCCAAAGCGCCGAGCTTTGACATACCTGTAATTGCCTGCTGAGCTCCAGGGGGCTTTTTGTACCCCAAAAGGTGCACAGGTAGCAGTGCTTTGGGGCAGAAACTGTGTTTTTAGTGCCCGTCACTGGGCAAGAGCTGCCTGGGGCTGGCCCTTGCAGGCGGCCTGTCCCCAGGACCGTGGACGGCCGTCTGTCCTGCAGGAGGGGGACGCCCAGCAGCCCGGTGAGGCACACGCTGCTCCCTGCAGCCACGCAGGGCCAGGGGTGAAGGGGCTGCAGGAGGAGGGGACATAATGGGGCCATGTCCCCCGGCCCTGCCATCCTCGGGCGCTGAGGTTGCAGCCGAGGTGAGCGCTGCACAGTCCAGGAAGAACTGAGGTTTTATTTCCTCGGTGCTGGGGTCATTCCTGATTTAATTATGTAAAAATTAATGCGAGCGTCTCTCGTGGTACGTATAGGCCATCCGTGGAAATTGAATTGGGTGAAGTGCTGGTTAAGCTAATCACGCACAAGTCATTATGATGGCTGAGCACGGGGATGTTGTAATCTGTTGGGGGTCCTCAAAGACCTGATTGAAGACCCACAGGTTTAATCAGAGGGGATCAGAGATGTGGAGGTGATTTTTCCTGCTCACAAGGAGCTCGGAGCCGCTTCCTCCTGGTGCAAGGAACACTCATGGGTCCCGGCTCCTGCAGCAGGCCGGGGGCTCGCGGGGTGCCTTGGGAGCTGATCGTATCCCTGCAGCCATCCACCTTCTTGAGTCTGGAGGTCAGATTTACAACCACTTTTACACTTTTTAAAGGAGCAAAAACTCCAAATCAATATTTAGAAGTGCACGAACAGCTTGCGAAGCGTTTTCCCATCTGTTCTCTAGCACTAAAAATGACCGCCCCGGTAGGTGCCTGAAGGGTGCTGGGCTGGGGCTGCTTCCCAGGCTTTGTCAGGAGGCGGCTGATGTCCACATCAAATCAAGATGCTCGGTGTAATGTTCGTAAAAATGTAATTTGATTTGCCTTTGTCAACAAAATCTGCAGAAACATCCCCTGCCTGAATAAATATCCCTGCAGGGTAGCACATGCTTTGTAAATAATTTTCATTGTAACCCCTTCTTCCTAGCAGGGTGGAGAGTTGAGAACATTCATCAAGTCTCACATTAAGAAAATAATTTTCTTGCACCTAATTTGCGCAATAAATAAGGTCCACAATTTCTTGCTTCTGCGGCAAGGAAGTGGAAAGAGCCGAGGCCAGGTTTTCTGACGTGGGGTTTCTTCCCGATGGCCATTCCTTTCTCAGGGAGCTTTATTTGCCTCGGGAGGGCTGAGGGGTTCTTTGGGGTGCACCCCAAATACCTGGGTGCTCCCCCGTGCTTTGGCCGCTGTCAGACACCATGGCGATGCCCAGGCTGGGCCTAGCCCTGAATCCAGCTACCAGGGCTCGGGGCCAGGCTGCCTGCTCCAGAATTACCTCAGAAATTGCCTTAGAGGTTGGCTTTTTCCTTGTCATCTTGCTAAAGATTGCCCCAGAAGGAGCTGTAGTGAAGGCACAGCCGTGTCCCTCATGGGGCCTTGCCGTGAACCCACCGCAGGCCGCACTCCTCACCCCGCCAGCCCCAGGGCCCCTCAGGTAATGGCAGCCACTGCTCCACGCCTCCAGGAGTCACCTTCAGCGTGCTCCTGCCCCGCGGCTCGGCCTCCCCGGAGAGCTGAGCGGGTCCGTGAGGGACCTGTGAGACGGGGCCCAGTGGCTGGAAGGAGACAGGGGGCCACGGAGGGGCCTTGGTGTCTATGGGCCGCACCTCGGGCCAGCAGGCTTCCAAATTCCTACCTGCCGACCCCTTGTCTTGCTGGAGCACAGGTCTGTCAGGCTGCAACAACACCGAGCTGGGCGGATAGCTTTGTGTTTTTTCTGCACAGCAATGTAAATCTGTTATTTATTTATATTTTATGGATGGCATGTTCCTATCCCCAGGCATTTTGCATTGGAATTCAACTCATTGCAAGCCTATTACATGTTCACTAACTATAAACCATCTGATTTATATTCATTAACCAGTGGTAGACAGCGGCAGTGGCATAACTTTAGTGCTGGACATGCCTCAGTCGACGGGTGAACTAAATTTCAGTTAATTAAGGTACCGTAATTGTTGTCCAGTACAAGTGTCTTCGGGGCATTTGCTTTGTAAATAATTTTTCACCCCAACCTTTCCCGCATACTTGGTTGTGCTCTGCAACTTTGTCCGAGCCATAAATTATTAGGAACCGGGCTCTCCCGTGCTCCTGGTGAAAGCAGGCTCCTTGCCATTAGCAAAGCGACCCGGGCTTCGGGGAAGGCTGAGGTAGGAACGTCACCCCCAGAACGAAATGGGGGTGCCCCGTTTCTGGCCAGGTGGACACGATGCTGAGCTCTGAGACCTCACAGCCTCATTCAGGCCTCAGCGTCCTGGTCTGAAACCTCGGGTCTGCTGCTGAGACGTGGAGCTTGGGAAATCCAGGAGGCAACCCCACAGCAGCAGCAGGGCAAGGAGGGATGGGGAAAGTCCTGTCCCCACCTGTCCTACGTGTCCAGGAGCTGGACACTGTCCGTCCTTGTGCCCTCTGGCTATGGCTTTGGCCCCGAGCAGGGCTGATGTGATGGTGTGTGCGGGGCCAGGGCGCTGGAGGCTGTCTGATGGGCCCAACGCGAGCGCTCGGTAATGAGGAGACGGCTCGTCACCAGCGCGAGCAAAATAAAAATCCCTGCTGCTCCTGAATCTGTGCACACCAACCGCAGGGTGGTAATTAGGAAGGAAGCTGGATGTAGAATTGAAACTGTAATTATGAAGAACTGCTAGATGCTACTGTAACACAGCGTTTAGCGTCCCCCCTCTGCCTCAGCCTTGTTGTGTTGGTGGTGTTTTTTTTTTTTCTTATACCCCCTTTGGGTTAATTGCTGCTTTGTTTTGCTCTCCCAAGAGGTCAGGGCTGGAGGGGTGCCCTGTGGACAGGGCCATTTCTGCACCTCTGTTTTAAGTCAGGGTGCAGGGATGGCCCCAGGGCTGGTGTGGCTGCAGTCAGCACCCAACAGGACGTTTGTCTTCTGCTTTGGGGATAAACCGACCCCTTCTGCAGAGCGTGTGAAATCTGTCTGGTTCTCTGGCTCGCTTTGGGTTGAAGGCACTTCCTGAAGCTGTGGTTCTCAGGGGTGGACGCTTTTGAGAAGGCATTTCTTGCTGGGCAGGGACTTAGGTGCAATATCAGCATGTATCCTCTGTGCTCATCTGCCGCGTTTTAGCAGCACAGCCCTAACGAGGGGCTGTATTTTAATGGGGGCTTCTGTAACGGAGCAAAAGCCATGACTCCCCTGTATTTTGTCGGTGTTTAGCAGTGCCTGCAGTGGCCTTCCTGTGGTTCTGTGTCAGTACCAGCCGCCCTGCCCGGTACCTCTGGAGCGTACGGAGAGGGGCGCTGAGCTCTTGCTGTCTGCTCAGGCTCGGTGTTGATGTGACAGCTCCTTTCCGGACCTGCCCGGCAGCGGACGTGCCAGTCTCTCCGATAGTTCATGTTCAGTTATTAATATAAGATTCAACTTCGCATTCGCTGGAGTAAACCTTGTGTGATGCCTCTGACAGTAATTCAGTTGTAGCCTCAATCTGATGCTGGATCTCCAGGCCATGGCTATCCTGCTAGCCTTTTCCAATTTTTCACTACACCAGTCATGAATAAATCACCAAAACACATCAGATTGCTGAAAATGGAAATACCAGAGATAGGCACCAGTTCAGTAGTCAAAGAGCATCACCTTCCCGCAGCAAGCGGGCACGCTCTCTGCTCCCTTGTCTGCTCGGCGCGTCCTGTCCCATCACCCAGAGGCCCCCGGACGTCTGCGGGCTGCCGGTGTGCATCCTGTGCAGCTCTGCTGTGAAAGGCAGATCCCACGGCGTGCCTCGTGGCCGGGGAGAGGCGGTTTCTGTTCGCTGGACGTGTTGCCAGACGAGCCATCAGTAGTGCCCAGATGCTCTGGGAGCAGGGTTTGCCCCCTCATGCATGCCAGAGACAAGCACTGTTCATTTTCAGTGCCCGATAGCAGAAAGAGCAAAGAAATGTTAGGTTTTGGGGTCTTTTCTCCTGCCCTCAGTGAAATGTGCTTTGCAGAAGCCTGCAGGCTTCACGAGCAGCAGCATTTAGCCGTCTACCTGGTGCTGCGCCACTCCTGATTTAATTAACCTCAAACCTTCCTCTGTGCCTCAACAGAACTGAGTCCAAAAGGATGAATGGTGCCTCTTGAAGCTTAACCCAAGGGGTGAAGTCTTGGTTATGTCCAAATTAATGGGAGTCTTGCTTGGGTAGGGCTGGCTCTTCTTGCCCTACTCTACCCATGACCGAATGTGGCCTTGATGGTGCCTCTGCCGTGTGGCTGGGCTCTGCTAGCATTGTTCTGTGGGAACTACGGACAAAAGGAACAAACTAGTATTACGTAAATCACCTGAGGTCAGAAAATCAGCTACAACTTAAAAAAAAAAAAAATCACCACTTATAAAATAAATCAATTTCTTTAAAATTAGCCTCCCTAATTTTGACATCAATTCTATTTCTTTAAGGTTTGTCTGTTTTGCAATTTTGTTTTTTATCCGTGTTGCTATATTAAACCCCCCGCTAATAAAATGTCAAATTAAAAAAAAAATTAGTGTCCCTACTATTGCAGAAAACCAATAAAATAAAGCCCTACAAGAGAGGCAAAAGAAAATTTCCATCATTCTCTCCTTAACCGAAATCAAAATTAGAGTGTTATTAGAAATTTCATTAGGATGGAGCAGATTGGTAATGAAATTACATTCCAGCTTTCTACAAACCCAATGTATTAAGTAGGTTTGATCAATGATGTTCACACAATTAATTTTGTCTGATTGCTGAGGATTACTTTATCGACAGCCACGTTTCACACTTGTGGGTTTTTTTTTTTTTGCTTCCGCAGTAAATTCCCGGCGATGTCAGACCGCGTGATGGCGGAGCCGCTTCGAAGCCCCCGCTCTCAAAGCGACCTCCAGCAGACCGTGACGGGGATCAAGGTAGGGATGTCACCGCTGCTAATTGCGTTTGGTACGGTGCTGCCTACGGACAGACCGGCACTGGGACGCCAGGGCTTGCTCAGATCCCCCAGCAGCGCCAAGCAGGCACGTAGCGAGTGGAGGGAGGCCCCGTCCATGCGTCCTGTGGCCGCTCGGTGCCGGTGGTGCTCAGCATCATCCTGTGTCTGAGCTGCTCTGCCTGAGCTCTGCCCGTGCGGGCAGCACCAGGCGTGACCTCGGCCGTTTGGGTGCCAGGGCAGGCCGGGAGGCTGCTCGCCCGCGGGGACAGCCACCTCGTTGCGGTGGGATTTATTAGTTGTCTCGGCAGTGGTGTCACCACAGCTGGCAGCACATCTGGAGCAGCGCTGCGGCAGGGAGAAGGGGAGGGCAGCGGCTCAGTAAATCACGGGCTGCCTGAGGTGAGCTCTGCTGCCGGCTCCTTAGGGTCTGCGTGTGCAGGATTCTCTGAGGCTTTGCTGCGCACCCCTGGGTTGTCCTTGTCCTTGGCTGTCACCATCGCACCGGTTGTGAGTGCTCGTGGACCCCTCTCTGTTACTGTTTGGTACATTAAGAGGTAATCGGGTGGCTTTTCCATGAGGAAATGATGATGGTGGTGTCATGGAGGCAGAGGGAGGTCCGTCTGTGCCGTCAGTCTCTATCTGCTGTCGTTGAGATTTTCAAAGCTGTTTAGGGAATTTTTACAGCAAACCCCTTTTAGGTCCAGAGGAACGGAGTCTCCTCCAGAAACCTTGAGCATCCCCTCTCAGTGTCTGTCGAGCTCTTGCTCCGAGCTGTGTCCTCGTGGGTCTCCTGCGAAGGTCACACAATGCTGTGGCTGTGGCATTGCCTCGCTGTTCCCCGGCTGCTGAGCAGAAGGGCACGCAGCCTCGTTCTCTCTACACCACAGGACGACACAACATCTGTTTAAAAGAACAAATAATAAATGGGTAGAGGTGTCAACTGCCCTGCATCTAATTTCAGGTGCTGGGTCCACGGTGTTCTCAGTGTCCACAGTGCCGGGGAGCCCTGCAGGGACGCCCAGCTCCTGCGATGTTTGTGAGATTTGAAATGCGAAGGTCTAAGAGAGAGGTTCGATCTCTGGGGGTGAAAATCTCAGATTCATTTGAGAAGCCATTTTTAAACCTTAAGTTAAGAAAAATACCTAGAATTAAGTGCTTAAAGAAACCACAAAAACTGAATAATAATATTATGAGGGCTTGAAATTAGCTTTTATTTCTCCTCTTCGCCGTGCACTGATCTGCTGATGGATTAGCTGGGACCTGGCAGCACGTGAACTGTGCAGTCCCTTCTTTCTTTCTGAGAACCGTGCATTTGTGAGCGTGTCAGTTCCAGGAGGAAACCGGTTCCCTGGGTGAGGTCCCTGCATCTCAGGAGCGACCTGCTATTCCAGCTCCTCCAGCCAGATTGTACCTGCAGGGCTCCTTGCAGAGTTTCAGAAGTTCAGGACCTGGAAAGGAAACCCCCTGCATTTTTCTAGGCATCATCTTTACCCGCCGGACGCTTTTCTCTGCACAGCGAGCAAAGATGCGAGCTGGATCTAATTTTTAGAGGCGAGATGTCTCATTTGTCAGAAGCTGAGTGAATTAGAATAAGAGCGTGCTTCCCCCCCCCCCCCCCCCTTAAAACAGGCCAAAGTTTTTATCAAGATGCCATTTATCAGCAGTGCTACCAGCCGCTAGCAGTAGGCATGCTGCCAATCATTTTATGGAAATAGGCAAGGACTTTAATGTTTGGATGCCCATCTGAATCGACTCTTGTTCATGTCAGCAGATCTGATGTGAAAGCAAAGGTGCCCCTATACAGTCTAGTTACCATCAAACCTGTAAGTGTCAGCATTTTAAAGGCAAGGAACACAATGCTGATGGTGGGCAATGTCACTGGTGTAACCTATTTCAAAGACATCAGCTCCTGCAGCCTTTTCCTGCTCCTTGTCTCTCAAGGATCAGTTATGCCCAAAGCCCACCTGCTCCGTTAATCTCTGCACGTAATTACCGGACACCTGCGTATCGCCATCCTCAAAGTTCATCATCTCCCCGGTCCAGCTAGCTGCAGTCGCAGCAAGCAGCTCTCTGACTTGGCCTGGGGGTCTCCCGTGGTCCTTTAAACGCTGCTTTGACACTCAGGGGCTGGCGGTGGCTTGCAGCAGCTCTTGTTCTTACTCTACAGCCGAGGTCTGTCTGGAAGACGATGCAAACGTTAGGGGTAAAAACGTGCCCACTGCTGAGAACAAGCCCTGAGGGATCCAGCCTCCGGCAGGATCTCCTCCCGCTTCACGGCTGTGCCCGTCCAGCTTGCAGCTGGGAGGGGAGCCGTCGGTGTCAGCGTGTAGAGAGATCTTACTCGTGATCTCATTGACCAGATCTGTAAAACCCTCACGCCTACCTTGGTGCCGTGCCTGTGTGCATCGGTGGCCTGTAAGGAAGTGATGGCAGCCAAAGGGTCCTTTCTGGAGAGGACGGGAGGTTTTTTCTTAGTTTTCCCCTGGCACTACGACTAGCTGAGCCTTTGGCATGAATGAAATACCTGCTCGTGTTGTGTTGGAGCTGGTTGTGCTTGAAGGGACACGGGACGGGGGTGCTGAGCGCCGGGGGCGAGCCCCCCACCAGTGCTGAGCTGTGCCCTGGGTCTGTCGGCGTGCTGCTGCTGCCAGCTGGGTGAGGCGCTCCGGTACAGCCCGGCCATGAGGTTGGGTCCTCACCGCATTTTGGATTTGGGCGTTAATGTGTCAGGACGGAGCCGGGCAGCAGCCTCTGGGCCACCACCTCCCGGCCCGGCACCTCTTCCCTCTTGCATTCTCAGTTTTCCTGGTCTCTTCAAGCCGCGGGTGCTTTGGAGCAGGGATTTCCGTGCCGCGCTGCCGCAGCGAGCCCCACCTACGCAGCACTTCCACCTCTTCCTTCTGACGCTTTCCACGACCGCAGAAGGCTGAGCCGGCAGCGCTGCCGCCCCTCCGCAGGCATCTCCTTCCCCTCCCTGCCCCCTATTTGCATTGCATTTCCATCAGCCTGGAAGGTCGGCGGGCTTTGGAGGTGACCCTGGGGGACGCCGGTGCCGGTGGGCAGCCGGGGAGGGCACGGGCAGCCCCGCGCGGGCGCTGCCGGCACCGCCGCCACCGCAGCTGTTGACACGAGGAGTGATTAACATGGGTAGGACAGCGAGAGGGAAATAAATAACATCCTAATCTCTGGCACCATCATTCCTTTGATGAGAACAAAAAATATGAAGACTGAAAGATCAAAATAACTGTATTAGAGCATGAAAAGGGAAATGCTCTTTTAACCACCGCTGTTCAGATAGATCTCCTTAGATCTGACATGCTGTAATATATTTGTAACACAGATATATATTAGGGGGTAAAGCTGGTGATTAATTTGCTTTACCTTTTCAGAGCATATACATAAAAACCTACATTAGCAGAATTAGCATTTTACCTGTCTTTGAAGATTTTTGCTTTGAAATGTATCGAGTCCTGTCGATTTTATGTCTCTCAGAAGAATAAGGGTTGTGTGTTTTTTTTTGCGGAGGTTTCCCCCAGCCCACCTCCTCCTCCCTGCTTCGCGTGCGTGGTGCAGGCAGAGATGCTCCGGGTTCTGCCTCTAATTACTGCCTCACCACCCTCCGGGGCATTGCTGGAGCTGCTGCCCACGTTCACCCCTCTTGACTCATAATTGCTGTTGAAGCTTCTGAGACTAGAGATCAAAGTATTCATGTCATTCATGTTCCTGTCAAAGGTCTTATCGTCAAAGCACCAACTATATTTCGAGAGACGTCTCCTTTTCTCAAGAGCAACAAACTTGCCTTTGCCTTTTTTCCCTCCCCGTTGCAGCGGAGCTGCGGGGCAGGGACGGAGCACGGAGGGCGAAGGCAGCGAGGGGCTGCCCGGGCTGCTGAACGTTAAGGAGCATCATCCCAGCCAAAACTGCTGCTTCAAAGTTCTCTCTTTCCTGCCTCCCAGGAACATGAGTGCAGCTGGCTCTGGGACAGCAGCCTGGCAGGACCCCAACGGGGTGCTGCTGCGGTCGGAGCCGAGGGTACCCCACGGCTCGGCTGGTGTTCGTGTTGCTCTCGCACCACGAAGAGAGGTGAAAGGAAGAAGCTTCATGATTTAGCGGGGTTAAATGCTGGTTTTAAGCTTTGGAAGCAAGTTATTCTTAATCTCAGTGAAATGGTTCTCGCCTGCACCCCGTCGGACACCCACACAGCTCGGGCACCAGCAGCACCAGTGTGCCCAGCCAGCCACGTGGAGCGATCCCTGTGCGGACACGTGCCTCCGGAAAAGGAGAAAAGCGCTTCCAGGAGCATTGCTCAGTCAGGAGGAGCCCAAAAGGAGCCCAAATGGGCTCCCTCAGGTGCTCCACGGCCAGCTTGGTCCTGCCCTGACTTCTCTTTGAGGCCTGCAGGAAGGGGCTGGCCCGGCTGCTTCACCCTTCTGGTTCTGTGATGTGGAGAAGTGCAAACTTCCAGCGCAGCCTGGAGAGAAGCAGCTGGAATGTAGCAGTGCTCCAAGGTGCCGCAGGGTTCCTGTGCTCTCCGACTCGCTGTTTTGGTCTCGTGTTTTTATGCTCACCAGAAGTAAGTTATTTCTGGTTAAAGGCATTCGCTGCGGGCCTTCCGCGCTCAGCTCCCGGAGGCGTTTTCGGGGAGAGGCACTGCAGCGCGGTGTGTCCGATTTCTGGCAAGGCCCTCTCTAGAAAATCAGCAAAACCTTGGGCTGGAAATGCTGGGAGTGTCTTGGAAAGATGGGATGGGGCCTGCGGGTTAATTCCCTGCGCCCCAGCCTTGCAGCCACGCAGGTGGGAACACAGATTTCCCCCTCGCCCGCAGGGAAGCGGCGGCAGGCAGCGGGGCGGCCCCGCCACCGCAGCAACTTGGGATGAGTTTCCGTGAGTCCTCGGGATCGGGAGCAGGAGAACTTTATAAAATTCTCCACGACCAGTCGAGCGGAACCTATTTTCTCTCACAATGCAATTAACGGCACCAACATTTACAAAATATGATTACAAGCACTTTGGTTAAGTAGAGGAAAGTATATTAGATAGCAGCGAGGGGTTGATCTTAATGTGCATTTTTTCGAGAGACTTGCATTTTCTTTGTGCAAATAAAGAGGCCCTAAATTCTCCATAGGCACTAAAATCAATGCAGTGGAACCATGATAACAAACACAGGCTCCACTTTTTGCTACATCCCCCAATTAATTAAGCCTTTCACGGGCATGTAATTAGGAACATTAGCAAGTCATAAAATTGCCGTGAGTCTCTAAATTATGTGCTGGCCCTCAGCAATTTGTTTTTAATTCCTTTTGAAGACAATGGCACTGCGGGGTCCCATAGATCTTCATAGCAGCCTACTGTTTACTTCTTTATGGCTCTATGAAGATCTAACTGTTTTCTACTGCTCCCAGATGCACCCACGCTATTTCCCGGCGCCGTTTCATTACCTGGGTCGGATTTAAAGGGAGCGGTGCCCGCCTGCCCCGCGCGGCTCCCGGCCGCCCCGGCTCCCCCAGCCAGCAGCCGCCGCTCGTGCGCCTGATGGGGACGCCCGCGAGGCCGGGGAGAGGGAGAAATAAATGAAGCAGGCTCATTCCAGGGGAAGGTTTATTTCCCTGTTATTGTGATTTACTCCTCCTTGATGAGAGTGTCTCTTTCACAGCGGAGGCGCGGGAAAAGATTTGCGCGATCTCGGGGTCAAGAACAGGAGAAAGAAGTAAATAGTGGAAGCAAATTGTTTTTTCTTCCAAAATATCCTGGGTCATTTACAGCTGACGGGGCACCGCAGTAATAGCTGGGCACGTGTTCCAATAGCCAGCTTGATGGATAGACGTGGCCGGCTGCCCGGTTTGGGCACGGTTTGGGGCTTGACGTGCCGCTTGCTCGGGTGGCAGGAGCCGGGGCTGAGCTGCCCCGCACGCGGCTCTGCTCCGGCCCCTGCTGCCAACGCACTTCCCGCACTCGGCGTTCCCCAGTCGTGGTCGATTAACACTGCGGAATTACAAAACGGGCTTAATGAGAAGCGTAAAGAGAAGCTGCCTGAAGAGATGAAGCCTGGCTCTTCTGCTAGGTGAGCTCAGGGAAGGTGCGTGCTGCCCCGCGCCGCTCGGTGCACGGCTGTGCCACTTGGAAGAGGCCGTCCGATTTCAGGAAACGGCTGATTCTGGTGGGCTGACGGCTCCCGGGCACTGCAGGGGAAGAGGACACGGGCGCTGCCCCTGTCCTGTCCCCACCACATGGGGACACGGTGTGAAGGCAGGAGCCTCCTCCCTCCTTCTGGCCTTGGGACTCCTCGCTGCCGCCTGTGTTGTCCGTGCTTCCCCCGGCGTCCCGGCTCTCCCCCTGCTTTCAGACAGCAGCGAACCTTTACTGTGAGCATCGAGATGTGTTAGTGCTGGCCAGGGGGACAGCAAGAAGCAGCAACCCCGAAGGAAAAGCATCCCTCCGGTGCTTTACTGCCACTTTCACTGCCCGATTAAGCTTTGGTTTGGGGCTGGCAGGAATATCAAACTGAGCAAATTATAACACCGTGGCTCCTGGGCAGAGGGTAGAAAAATGTTGTTTTTCTACAGGAGTCAGCAAAAAAGAGAAAAGGGGAGTATTTGCAGTGAAGTACACAGCCAGGAGCAAGGTGCTGCTTAAAGGATGCCTGAGCTGCAGAGGAGGGTTGCTCACTAGCTCCTCTTCAAGATCGATTTAAGATCTCTCCATTTTCAGTTCCATGAAATCCAGGCTCAGGTGGGACCGCAGTGGGCTGCCGGGGCAGGCAGGGCCAAGCCATTCCCCACGGTCACTCCCAAACCCATGCTGGCAGAGAGAAGCACACGGGCAGCCTGCTCCGTAGCCGCAGTGGGCTTTGTTTCCCATCGGGGGCTCGGCTGAAATGTCCCTTGCTGAATTTCCAGCTTCCAAGACAAAACGTTTTCTGCGTGCCGTAGAGTTACGTGAGTTTGCCGCGCGCACGAAGGGTCAGCAAACAAAAAACCCGAAGGTGGACCGAGGGGCCGGCCCTGGGGCTGCCGCTCGGGCGTCGAGGCGAGGCTGGCTCCCGCCCAGCGTGTCCGGGCACCCTTGGCTCCCGCACGCCACGTCCTTGGAGCAGAACAGCCCCGGGGCTCCGTGGCACGAAGCCCCAGCCCGCGTGCGGTGCCTGCCCTGCCTGCCAGCCGCTTTCAGGGGCTGCCTCCAGCGCAGCCCCGGGGGAGGCTGAGCCGCGTGCTGTGCTTTATCTCTCTCCCCGCTTCCACCGGGGAGATGCTATCAGGGCAAGGGATGGCGCTGTGCCGGCAGATAGCGTCGCCGCTCGGTGCTGTGCAGTTCCACACCGCGGGCCTGTCCTGGGTCCTCTGGGAGAGGGGAGCCTGGTGCCCCCGTGGGCAGGGAGGGCGGCGGGTGTGAGCCTCTGCCCCACGGCCCCGGCCTGGCCTCGCAGGAGAGCTTTGCTCTTACAAATCTTTGGTCTTACTGCAGGCTTGCGTCTCCCTCCAGTTCCTCCAGGCAGCACAGCGAGTGGTTTCTGTGTTTTTTTTAAGAGCTGGGCAGCGATTGTGAGGTTTGTTTTGGAGTTGCCTTTGTTCTGTGAAGACCCTGGGGGCCAGCCCCGGCCCCGAGCCCCTCGGGCATGCAGGAGGGCAGCACCCGCACGGCACCGCCGCCTGCCCTGCCCCGTCCCGCAGCTCTGTGCGCGGGGCAGCCGTGTGCAGAACAGAAACAAAGACGTGCGTGGGGCTTCATCCTCCTCCTCCTCCTCCTCCTCCTCCTCGCTGCAAGTCCAGCAGCTGAAGTTGTCTGCCTTATTTCGCAGATGCAATCCCCCAGGATATGGGGAATGGTTATTAAAAAGCCCGGAGAGCAGTGTCTAACCTTGAGTAAGTGTTTTCTTGTTGTCATCCAAAGATCTAAAGAAAATCCTGAAGAGAATACACGGTGAAGACATATATTATAGCTGGAGCTTTTTATCTCACACATGTGACTTTGCCTATCATGAACTGTACGTTTTTATTCTCACTAGTGGGACAAAACTATATCCCACTGCAGCATATATCAAGAGGAAGAACATCGTACCTTCTTTGCATTAATATAAATAGCTGTTTAGGACCGATTCCTTGGCCAGATACTACCATCTTACCTGTCCTTTATCTAAGATATTTGGCATGTAGCTCAAGTTTGGTTTATTTAGAGTCAGGATGCAGCAGCTTTTACATATTAAAGGTGCATTTTAAAAGAGCATTTTCTATTCTAATTTGGGGGAAAGGAGCTCTTTAGGGCATTCAGGGAACGATGTCCACCTGATTTACATTTCCCTTGTTGGAGCAGAGCTGCGTACGCATATTAGAATGTAAATAACAGTGATGGATACATGTATCTTTAAAAGATCCATTTTCTCTTTTGACTAAGGCGTCCAGGAGAGGAGAGGGAGCGTAGATCACTTTTACAGGTGAAAAATCCATCTCCTAAGACAATGCGCACGGCCCAGGAGCTGGCCCCTCCGCTCCGAGGAGCCGGCGGAGGCCCTGGAGCAAGGCGGCTGCTGGGCGGCTCTTCTTGTCGGGGGCATCAGTGCTGTGCGGAAGGGCTTTGGCAGCGCTTGCTGACCCAGAACGGGGGGCACAGGAGGGCTTCTCAGGTGTGCTGCTCGTTAAACTCCCAGGGGAAATGGTACCTGGGAATCCCTGGGGAGCTGGGGTCTGATTTCGGAGAGGCACGGCGCGGGTAATCATTGACCGCGCAGCTCCCGTGCTGGGTTAACCCAGGAACTCCTGCAATAAAACCTGCCCTGGCGGGGGTGATTTGTGGTGGAACCCGGGGCCCCCAGTGAACTTCTCCATTTGTCTTTGGCTCCGTCCATCTCCCTGCCTTCGGAGGTCCCCCCCCCCCAAAAAAAAAAAGGAAGTCCCTTGATCATCACAAGGGGAAATGAAGCCCAGGCTGGGCGCAGAGCGGCCGGGCACGGAGCGGAGCTCATTTCCTGCAGGTCCCCGGCCGGCGGGCCGGGAGGAGATGTGCCCAGATGTTTGCCTCGTTCCCGAGCAGCATGAAATTAGCAATCAGCACCTGGGGGAAATTGGGGTTGTTACAGAGCCAGGCGAACAAACTTAGAGCTCTGGAGGGGAAGGCAGGATCGGAGAGGCACGGCGCTCTTTCATCTTCGCTCCCGACAGCCCGAACAGCCCCGAGGTACACGAGCGGCCTGCCTGGGGGCAGCGGTGCCGGTCCCTCCGCTAGGAAGTGCTCTTGGTAACAGTGTGCGTGCAGACCAGAGGGGCTGGGTTCCCTCCTGCTCCTTCCGCAGACCCCTCTGGGCAGATTTCTGTTAATTGTCGCAGCGTTAACGTCCGTCGGTTGTCGTCGTGCAGTGCTACGTAGGAAAACTTACCGGTGCCTCGTTACCGGTGCCTCGTTAACCTCCCCCTGTCTGATTTTGGCAGCCTTCAGAGCACTGTAAGGTGTGCTTAATTAACGGGGTATCGAATGAATGGGTGAAAGCTGAAGCCGAGATGCTCTTTCAGCTCAGTTTGAGTATAATTGTTCTGGTGATGTATTTATCTCGGTAGTGCCCCGGTGAATGCTTACAGCACAACCAGCTATTGCGCGCGGCGTCTGCCATCCCGGCAGAGCAGCCCGTGCTCTGCAGATGGCTTCTGTAACTGCAGACGGGGTGGCCAGGTGCCTGGAAAGGAGGCGGCGGCTTCCCAGAGCATCGCACTGGCTGCATCCCAAGGCACCTTGTTCCAGCCTTACGTGCTTGGTTTGGGCAGAGAAACAGCTCCGTGCTTGGGGAATGGAGGAAGGAAGGCATCCCTGGGGACGGGACGGGATGGGACGGGATGGGAGCACTCTCCCAAGGGAGCAGGGCTGTGGCTCGCAGGGCTGGGTCGGAGCAGGAGCCGCCGAGGAGCCCAGCTCTAAGCGGAGGGGACGTTTCTCAGGGGCTGGCTGACAGCACGGATGAAGCAGATCAACGTCAAGCGTGAAGGCACTGGCTTTGCTCTGCTCCGATCGCAGTCATATACCGGCTCTGAATCATGAGGCTTGCAACCAGCAGGCATAAATTTATACTATACAGATGAGAACTGTGCCTCGGAGACAGAACATCTATCTCCTTTGCACTTATCTGCCACTGTGACACAAACAATCAGAGATGATTCTCTGGCACAACAAACAGCAAAGTGTCTTCTTTGTCTTTGCCTCAAAGGAAAACACTATAACACATCTTTTTGGCCCGTGCTTTTATCACTTACTTTTGTTCAATAATCTTCCTGCCCAACACACAGGATCTGGACGCGTGTGTGCGTGTGCGCAATAGGCAATCTGCCCCGGCTGCAGCGTCGGAGCCGAGGCTGGGGAGGAGATAAATACGCTGTCACGGGGGCTTGCGCAGCGTGCTGCAGCCCGTGGCTTAACCCCAAATCTCGGCGTTGATGCTGGATTTTCTTTATGGCCGTGGAGCCTTCGTTTGCTGGGGACGTGGAAGAAAGAGCCTTAAGTGCAACGGAGGAGCCTTGCTTGGTCTGCGGGCTGCCTCGGCTGCCGTGCTGGGAGCTGGGCTGTCTGGGCAAAGACGCAAAGAGACTGCCCTGTGGTCGTCGTGCTGTGGTGGGGGAATCAGGAAATCTGCATCTTATCCCCCATGTGGGTTGGGATGTTGATTCTGGAACCTAATGACGAGCCCAGCCTGGTTCACCAGGGACTGCTGGTCTCTTTGCCGTGGTGCCGGGGCTGTTTGGGACGCTGGCTGGGATGGGAGGCGAGGACGTTGTTTGCTTTCCCTTCTGTTTGTTTTAAGTGGAGAGGGTTAGGCAGAAATGGAGTGAAATATTTATGACCTCCCTTAATTCTGCTCAGAAATGTTCCGTAAGGCTTAAATAATGGATGTTTTTGACCGCAGCTGGAGGCAGAGAAGCGTTGCTCTGTGCGGTAGGAAGGAGCAGTCCCTCTGCCGACGGGGCGAGTGCCGAAACGCTCACTCCGTCAGGCTGCAGGGTGAGCGGAGCGGCTCCCTAAGGCCTCACCCCACGAAGGTCTGCACGTGGCTTCGTCCCACGCTGCCCACGACGTGACAGCAAGGCGGTGACGGAGGCACAGCCCCTGGGGTCGGCACTGTTACGAAGAGAAATCGCCTTCCTGTCTTATGGGATTGCTTTGAACAGGGAAAAGAGCTGCCTGGGCGGAACAAGGGAACAGGGAAACAAGGGAAAAAAGGGAACAAGGGAAAAAAGGGAACAAGGGAAAAAAGGGAACAAGGGAACAGGGAAAAGAGCTGGGCTGGGCGGCTCCACCTGGCCACGAGGAGCACGCTGCCTGCGCTGCGTCACGGCACCCATCCCCAGCAGGGCTGCGTTTTTGGGATTGAGGAGCAGGAGCTGGTGTGAAGGCACCTCCGTGGCCTTGGGCAGAGGCAGGCAGCTCGGGGAGGTTCGGGCTGGGCATCCAGGGTCTTGGTCCCGCTGGGGGCACGGGGGGTTCGGCCCCAGTGAGTGCCTCCTGCCCCCCTCCTCCAGCGTTATTCTCCAGGCGTTACCACCATGCTTCTGTTCCCTATTTCAAAAGGAAAAATGGAATCCAATTGCTCCTCAGATGCAGACAGCCCCTCGCACAATATTTCCTACCCCTCCTTCTCAGATGAGGCACCTTTTAAGATGATGTATGGTGCCACTTACCTTTATAGTGTTCCACCTAGCGAGGGATGCTGAGATCCGCTCTATATTTAGGCACAAGCAGAGCGATCTGTTTAAAACAGAAAGCTGCATGTATGGGGCAGAGCAACGTGGGGGCCAAGCTGTTTATGTGATGATTTTACCCCCAAAGTGTTACGACGAGGTGTTCTGGAGGGGAAATTAAGGGGGACACAGGGAGTGCCGGGAGGCTGGCGGCGGGAGCAGGCTGGCTTGCCTTTTTTTTTTCCCAAAAGCAAGGAGGGGAAAATGATTCTGGTGTTCGGTGCATCCTTTCCAGATTGAATTCCAATTGGTTATTAGCATTTTATATTTTCCCTTCAGCTGATTATGCGTGCAGATTAAAAGCGCCTTATCTTAGCAACAGCCCAGCCCGCTCTCCTTCGGCTGGTCCGGAGGGACGCTATCATTTACACGGGGTGATGGTAATGCGGAAATCCCATTCACTTGGGGCTTTATGTTGTGGATTTGTTTATTTTTAGGCGCTGGTTTTAGCACTGCTTCTCATCTCCAGGTCTGTAATCTGCATTCCAGCCCGCAATTAGAAGGATTCTCTCTCGCCAGCCCAGCCTGGTGCTGTAAGTTGTGAGTTTTCCAGGCGCTTCTTGCAGCAGAGGTTTGAGAGCACAGATGCAAATCGCAGCCTGGCATCCCCGTATTGATCCCAGTGGTTGTCGGTTTGCCACGAATTTTAACCCTCAGGTGGGCAGAGTTAGAGGGAAGCTTGGGATTTGAGCCCCTCGCCTCGCGCAGGGCCGGCTCCGCGCACGTGCTCTCGGGCCACCCATGGAGCAGGAGCGCACACCCCGAATTCGGGGCTGAAGCACACAGCTGAGGCATCATCTCCTGACTTCGCCGAATCAATACCTGCCTGACGGTGACTTAAAAACTCCAGACAGCTTTCCTAGACCGAAGCCCTCGGATAAATGAAGTTGTCATTGACTTCAGGTGTATCTGGACTGTGTGAGATCCTAATTAGGACAGGATCGTAGTAACGGGGGGAGATAATAGACCTATTGGATCAAGCCTGTCTTCCTGCAATGGCAGCGTATTATCCCCCAGATATAAGCTGTACCCGGAGTTATGTAGCAAATTGCTCAGATCTGAGGAGAACGTGGCTTGTGGTTAAGAAACACACAACACCAGTGGAAATATTCCCTGGGAATTTATCTGGCAGGTGCTTGCTTTCCTTTCTGGCTTCCCTCTTCCTGCTCTAGAAAAGGATTTCTGCTTAAAAATCCATGTCTCTGAGTAAAATCTTGCTCATTGCTGGGGCTACGAGCAACGAATTCATTTTTTGAGATCCTCAGACCCGAAACCAGCCAAAGTGATCGTGCAGATCCTCTGCGCCAAGCCGCCTCGCCACGTGCCAGACCCCCTCGCAAGCAGCTTTGCCTCGCAGAGGGACTTTTTGCACATCTCTGTGCTGCCGTGCGAGGAATCCTGACATCTCAGCAAAGCCGCTTGGTGCCGGCTGGCCGGGGAGCCTGGCACCGAGAGCCGGTGCGGGGGCTGGCAGCTCCTCCTAGCGCTGCGGCGAGCAAACCTCGCAGCCGGGCTGCTCAAGTCAGGGGAAACGAGGGAAGAATCCTTGAAGCAGCCTCAGGCTGAGTTCGGGGAATCCTGAGCTTCTCCAGGCTCAATCCCAACCCCTGCGTTACTCTTCAGAGCTGCTTGCTTTGCCCTGCCTCCGAGCAGAGCCGGGTGCTGCTCGCAGTGCTTGCCCTGCTCCGGGCTGGGAAGCCGTGGGGCTGCTTTGTGCTGCCGGTCGGCACTGCCGGCCAAACGGGGGCTTGGTGCAGATCCCTGCAGCCCCATAAGCATCCCCTGCCCCTACCACACGGTGCTCGGTGCCCCCGCTGCGCTCCCACCCTCCCGTCCCCCGCACGGCCCCGTAGGACTTTGAGGAGATGAAAGCGTTGGGAGAGCGTTGGGAGAGGAAAGCTGTTTATTTGCCCTGCGGGTGCACGAGGCCCTGGCCACACGGAAAAGACTCTTTGATTAACGTCGGCTTCCTCTTGGCACTGTTTGACGGAACAAGGCTGAGACACTCCATTTCAGTGAGCCGGTGTCGTGCGATGTGTATTAGAGAGTCCTCAATTTCACACGTGCTTACTCCTGAGTGAGTTTCGCATAAAAGGATTAAGGGGAGAGGAAGTGCAGAGGAAATGGGATGTTAGACACCTTGTTAAACGGGCTGTCAGGGTTTCTGGAGCGTTCATTCTAACTCTATTCCACTCTGCATAGAGGCCAGGCCATTACCCGGGATCGGGGAGGCCTCTCCTGTGCTGCCGGCCTGGGATTGCTTTTGAAAAGAAGGGAGCGAAAGCAGGGCTGAGAACAGTGACGGGTAATCAAAGGTCTCTGTCCGTGAGACGTTTCCAAAAATCGGATTTAGCTGGTTTAAATTACATGTGAACATTGGAAAAGGGCAGATGTCTGGCTTGGGGAGGTCCTGTCCTTGTGAATGTTCGGAGATACAAAGCAAAATAACGTGGTTGGGCTTGGTCTGTGATGACCAGAGGGCTTTAATATTTCGTCATTATAATACTTTATTTTATCAGAACCAGCCGTGCCCAAGAAAAGGTGTGTAAGGAGTGAGGACAAGTAGAGACGGACCCCACCAAAGCCCCCGTGCAGCCTCCTGCCCTGGTGAGCCTTTTTGCTCGTAGCAGTGGGGTGGAGACGCCGGCGGGTTACGGACAGGAGCGCAGCCGTCGCTGCTGCTATTCCTGTGCCAGCTCCGCTGCAGGGATGCCGGGGCAGCAGGGTCAGCAGTGCCCCCCTCTGCTCTGGCCCCAGACTGCCCCGGGGAAACAAGCAGCGAGGTGCTGGGGGGCCGGGAGGTCTGGGGGTCAGGGCCGTGCCGTGGGTTTCCCGACGCATGCCGCGGGGTTTTGCAGGGCGGGTGTCGGGGGAACGGCTGCTGGTATTCAAGTCAAGTTCATAAGTAATGCAGCCTCACATCAGGCTGTTTCCTGTAAGTCAGATCCATTTTAAGAGCGGTGATGAAACGGGGCTTCAGAATCCACTCTATGAGCATCCAAATTAAAAGCTAAATAGGATGTAGCTTTCGGTTTGGCCGTATCTCCGTGTGTCAGCGCTCATTATCCTCATATGTCACCGCTCGGCAGCCTCCCTCCCGAGCCCGGCGTGCCGTGGTGCTCGCCCCGTGCGCGGAGCGGGGCCTGCGGGGTGCGGGCTGCTGGAGGCAGCGTGAGGCTGGGGGAGCTCCTTGGGGCCAGGGCTTGGCAGAGGCTGAGCGTGGGCTGGCTTCGGGGTCGTCCCCCGCTGCTGACCCGGGGCATCGTTCTGCCCCTCCTGCTGTCAGCCCTGCGGGGGGTTGCTCTGGGGGCTGCGGGCAGCACCATCGCAGCCCTGTCCTTTCTTACTGCATGGGTTTGGGCTTGGGTTGTGCTGTTTAAAGCTCCAGGTTTTACAATCGTGGGTAATTTGCCAGCGTAGCCCAAGGGGCAGCAGCCGTTGCGTGGCGGGAGCAGCCGGCCGGCTCTCACCGATCGCCCCGCAGGCGCGAGGCTGCTTCTCCAGCCCGGGTGTTCCCCGCGTGCCGTACGCCTCTCCCCGTGGTCCCAGATCTCTGCAGCTCCGGACGAGGTTTTTTGGGAGCGGGAGGGCGAGCGGGGACAGGAGGGACGCGGGGCAGCAAACGACAGCTCTGACTTCAGCTCCAATGCAAGCGACCTCAGAGAGAGGCCAGGGGTTCGCTCGTTCCAAGCAGAGTCGGGAATTAAATGCATCGATAACAGGTGATGCTCTGTACAGCTGTCAGTGCAATGGGTTAAAAATGGGTTAAAAAAAAAAAAAGCCTGCTCTCCCCAGATTCCCCTGCCCACAGGGTACAGAGGGTGAGGGGGCAGCTGGGGGGGCTGGGACCCCCGGGGCAGTGCTCGGGCTCTGCCCTCCAAGCAGAAACCTGCCGGCCCCCAGGTGGGGTGGGAGGCCGCAGAGGCCGCGTGGAATCACCTCCGCCGAGTTACAAACGTGAGCGGGGGAAGCAGCAAGTCGGGCCATAAATAATCCCACACCTGGCCTTTTAATTCAGTTATCTCCTGGTCGGGGAAGTCGAGATCTGCTGTGTGCTGTGGTGGTGCCAAGTTAATTACTTGAAAATGAGTGCCTGGGGTTGGACCAAGAATCCCTCATCAGCATTCAGCAGCGGTGCCACGGCGAGCAGGAGAACCCCCCGCACCCGCGCATGCTTGCAGCGCGCTGCCGGCCAGGGCGGCGAGGGGAGGGAGCGAGCTCGCCTGCCTTTCTCTCCAGCACGCTGGGGCTTGGTTTAATTGAAAAAGAAGGGAATTTGGTGCGTGGCGGCTGTGCTGCGAGGGCAGTGGTGCTAGCAAGGGGAGGCTCATCGCTGGGTGCCGTGCCGATGGGTTTGGGGCGCGAGCCACGGGACCGAGCGGCTGGGAGGCTGCGGCGGCACTTGGCTCCTCCACTTCCCTTTGTGAAATTCCCCTCCTGGTGCCTCTCGGAGGGAAGTTTGGCAGCGGGTTTGGGATGGGCTGACCTCCGGGACACTGCCCTGGCCGGCCCAGCAGCCGGCCCCAGCCGTGCCCACCAGCTGGTGCTGAGCACCGCGGGCTGCGGCACCCCCGGCTTCCCCCCCCCCCCGGCCCACGGGCGCTCGCCCGCCGCATACAAATGCGGATATTACCAGGCGGAGAGGGAGCGAGGAGGTGCAGCTCCAATACTAAATAGCTGGGCCCTTTAAGCCGTTTGGCCAGACCTTATCGTTAAAAAGGAGGAAAAAAAATTGTCTCTGTAGGATTCTTTGAGTCATTGCTCCTCGTGTGTAAACAGAGGGAGGCAGCTTACATAGCAAACTCAGCCTGGAATAGCTCGAGGTGATTAACAGTTGTTTGATTCCTTGAAGATTTCCACATGCTTATGCCAATCCAACTGGGAAAGGCAGAATAAATATTTTGAAATATGCCCCTTCTTTTGTAAATCAGGCATGATGAGTGCTGCTTACCCGGTTAGCTCGGAGTTACGGAATTGGTTTTGTTCAGCAAACAGCAGCAGAAGGGCAGCGCTGGCGGCGGGCGTGCTGGGAGCTGCCGGCCACAGCAGCGCCTGGGCACCCGCGGCCCTGCCGGCCCTGGCACTTGTATCCCCGTCCCTGGAGACACCGGGGGGGGCTCGGCTGCCTCCCCCTGCCCCGGCCCTGCTCTATAAAGCCACCCCCGCAGCGCCCACCCGCAGCAAAAGCCTTCAAGTGATGCTTATGGTGAAGGAAAACTTTTTTTCCTTAAAATGAGTTTTGGCACCCGGAGGTGGATTTCCCTTTGTTTGTTCGCGAGTGGTGGGGCAGGGAAGGGTACAGAAATACCGGATCGCTTGAGCCCCAGAGGGTCTGCTTAGCAGTTGCTGTGTTCATTCCCGTTACAAGCCAGGAGAAGGATATCTCCGATTTAGTCCCAGTTTTATAACAACACTCCCCAACCCACCTGGGGGCCACAAAAGTGCTTTACCTGCATTAATGAAACAAGCAGTGCCACCTCCAGCGGGACGGTCAGGTTTTATCTCCCCCTGCACGTGGTCGGACTGCGGATTGCCTCGCTCAATGTCACGGCTCAGCAGCCAGCTTCCTCCAGCACCCACGGGGTGTTGGTTCTCGCATCCCAGGCACCCATCCGGACGTGCCTGAAAGAAACCACGGCTTTTATTCGCTTCGATTTTGCCAGTAACAAGCGCTGAATAAATCCGCGGCGAAGTGCTCTCCTCCCTTTCTACCTGGACAGGAGACTCGGCACAAGAACAGTGCTCGGGGTTTTTTTACCTTGCCCAAGACTCTCCAGCGCTGGGAACCCGCCTGCTCTTACCCTCCTGTGCCGGGTTTTTACCGCAGGTCTGCAGGGCACAATCTGTGTTTTACCCCCATCTTAGCCCAGCACCTCCCAAGCCTTCTCGTCCCCGGGATCGCACTGTCTGGGTAAAACCTACTTTAACAAATCCCAGAAGTTCTGGACTGTGCGGGAGCAGAAATATTAAGGCTGAAGGGAAGTGCTTTGTTTGCCAGATAAATAGGCTGGGTGACACTTTGGATATGTAGAAGGTGGTGAATAATTTCTTCTGCCTGGGCTATATATCCTTGGAGGACTCGATGAATTTTTCATTCTGGAAGATGTGTTCGGGTCATTAATTGCAGTTTGCCACAGGTCTGTTCCACTTTTGTCTGGGTAAAGCCTATCTCCTTCAACATACAACTCATTTACCCTTTGCAATCTGTGTAACATTTGCATTGTAAATTGGTTAGCTTAGCGTAATGCTGGAGCGACCCGAGCAAACCTCTGAGAGGCAACCGCGTGCGCTGCAAGGGAGGAGAGGGCCCGCGCGGGGCTGGGGCTGGGGCTTGGTGCTTCTGCTCCGAAAACAGGCTGCGGGGAGGACTTGAGATGAGGGTGGGGATCCCGATTCCCCTCGGCACCCCCAGCTGGGGCGAGCAAAGCCCCGGCGCGCAGGCACACGGCTCTGTCCCTCTTGCTTCTGGAGCAAACGGGCATTCTGCCCCGACTGCCTGGTGCCTCTCCTCGCAGCCCCTGCCGGAGCTGCGCTTGGGCGTCCGTGCCTGGAGATCCCCTCCCGAGCCCCACGAGGTCGGTGCTCGTGGCTCCTCTCCCCGTCTGGCGAGGCGGCAGCGTGCCCAGCCCGAGGCCGTGGTGCGAGGTGCTGGGCCGAGGTGCTGAGAGGCGAGGGCTGGGAGCAGCAGGATGCGGCCCCGCGGTGCCCGGCCCCGCTGCAAGGAGCGCTCTGCTCCCGGCACCGGCCCCGCACGCGTGTCCCCGTCCAGCCTCTTGGCACAGAAAGAAGCAAAAATAATTTCAGCTGCTCCCGCGCTGAGCGTTATTAATTCCTGGGAGTGACCAACAGCTCCGGGTTCCTACGGGCGGCGCCGAGAGGAGCGGGACACAGTAAGCAGAGATTGAGTGAGCTCCGGAGATGGGGATAAGGCTGTGAAATATTGCTCGGGGCCTGAGGAGCGCGCTCAACCCATTTTCAGGGCTACCTGAGGGAGACGAGGTGAGGCTGGCAGACAGCCGGCAGCGCGCCGGGGCTGGGAGCGCAGCAGTGAAGCTGCCGTCCCAGTACTTCTGGCCTCGTTGCAGTCGGGAAATTTCCCAAAGTGATGTCTTCTGCCCCACTTTTTCGGCTGAAACTTGCTCAGAGCAAGCTCTGCCTCCCTGTGTGGGTCTTAGGAGGACAAGGCAGTGAGGCGGCAGGGCTTTCTCTGCCACATTGCCAAAATAATCTGCGTAAAAACTGAAACAGCACAGACTGGGTCCTTCCCTGTGGACTTAACTGTGGTGGCCGGTGGCAGGGCCCTGTGAGCTTACCCGTGTCAAAATGACCCCTTTGTGTATTTTTAATAGGAAAAGTCCTGTGAGAAGCAGCACAGCCTCCCGTCCCCGCGGACACCAGCACCTCTGCCTCTCGGGGGCAGCTGCCCTGAGCAGGGCAGAGCTTTAATCTCCTCAATACGAGAAGATAAAAGAATGGAGGAACTGATCCGATAGAGCCAGGGATAATGCTCCGCGTTCCCTGCCTGCAGATAACGGCTGCGTGTGTGAGGAACACGGCCCGTGCAGGGGAAGGCTCCGTGTAGCGAGGATGGGGACGTTCCAGGCACGAGGAGCTGGCCCCGTGGTGCTGAGCTGTCCGTCCGTCTGTTCTCGGTCTCTCGTACCTCAGAGCTTTGAAATAGGCAGCAAGGAGGAAACTTGATGAGGGCCAGGGAAAGTCCTGGGCGTGGTAATGGTCTCGGTGAGTTCAAGTCGCTGTTTAGGACATCCCCGCCTGAAAGCCCTTCTGCTCCTGGTTGGTACCCGTACAGAAGACCCAGCCACCACCCTGCCCGGTACAGGCACTGCACTGGGATTTCTAAATACTGATAGGAAACAACCGGGCGCCCTGTTCTGGCGCCCACGTTACTGTTGTCCCCAGCAGAGATGTGCAAATCACATCGCGACAAAAATCTGGGAGTTCATT
Organism: Heteronetta atricapilla; assembly: GCA_011075105.1. Taxonomy (NCBI): domain Eukaryota; kingdom Metazoa; phylum Chordata; class Aves; order Anseriformes; family Anatidae; genus Heteronetta; species Heteronetta atricapilla. The sequence goes on from CM021749.1 coordinate 9,797,984, forward strand.
TTCAGGGGAGTCCCTCAGAAATAAAGCACCATCAGCGGGCTCCCCCAGGGACCTCAGAGCAGCACACACATACCTGAGCCCTCTGATCACCCCTGTCCCCTGTGAGCCACGGCACAGCAATGGTGCCCGGCGCATCCCGAGCCCGGGGTAGCTCAGCCCCAGCTCTCCGCCGAGCGCGCCAGGACCCCTGCACCAACCCCTGGGGGTGACAAAGGGCAACCCCCTTGTCACCTGCCGTTGTCACCGCGGTTAATGCCAGGTCTTAGCGCTTGGAGTTGAGTCGCGTTAAGCAAAGGACTGAAAACTTTAATCCTGAACTTCCTTGGGCAGGGAGCTGTCCAGGTCTCAGAGCTGTCTCAGCCTTCCCCCGTCGCTCCTGAGGATGCTCCTGGGGCCTGTCGGATTCATGTGGGACGGGGCAGGAAGAGTACGTGGGGGGTGACGAGGAGGGGAGCATGTATGTTAGGCAGTCCATTTGGCTGAATAAATCAGAGGGGTTGCCAGCAGCCCGCCCCAGTAAATATGCACGTTAAATCACGTCGGATCTGCGGCAATAGGAAAGATTTAATAGTAGGGGTTTGTTTTCTCCCCACCGTAAGCGTGGAGATGTGAGCGCTTCATGGTGGGAACATCTGTGGACTGGGCAGGAGGTGTCAGAAGCTGGATCTCACATGCAAGGCTTCTCTTCTGTGGCCAATTAAACAAATTGCAGCAAAACAGCATTTTATTAGTATTTGCCCATAGCAGTCGCCTGCTGCAATAAATTTCCTTCAGGCACACTCGAGAAAGAGGAGGAAAAAATTGGCACGTTAACTAGTGAATGGTGGAGAGAGCACACCGCGGCATAGCCTCTGGGGCTACTGAATACCAAAGTGCCTGTCTCCAAAAACAACTGCTCTGCTTTATCATAAACACGGTGAGTTATGAGACGCTGTGCCGGGTGCTGTGCACAAATAATAATAATGAGGAGGAGGCAGGCAGGCAGGATGCTTTCCCAAAGCCTCGGGACGCACAAGAGATGCGATAACAAAGCGGAGCGCAGGGCCGCCTCTCCCCTTCTGCTTAATTGCAACTTCAATTCTTCAGCAAGCCATCCTTGCCTGGCCACCCTGGGCCTATCCCGGCCTCTTATTCCCATGTGCTTGTTTTCCAGCACGAGTTTTGCCTCTTTCACGTTTTTCCCCTTTATTATGATTACTACTTGTAGGGCAGAACTTGTATTTATTTACTCCTGCAAACGGGGGCTGCAGAGGCTGCCAAGTCCGTGCCAGCGTGGCTTTGCTGGCGTTCCCCGGCATTTCTCAAGTCTGAATGAGCCAACACAATTTTGGCTGAAGGCCTGGCCGATTATGGATGGGGTGAGATTTGTCAGCGTGGTGCACCTTGGGTGTCACATTTTTTGGATGACAGAGAGCTGAAACGAGAGGTAGACATATATATTTTTTCTCCTTTTCCTTTTCTTTCCATTTTCTACTGATTTTCCCGAGCCAAAGCGTCACCGGGGGGTTGATGGATGCCCCAGCCCCACCGAAAACCTCCCTCGGATCTCAGCCACAGCAGGCTGGGAAGGCTTCGGCTCAAACCTGTCCTGAGAGGTCCTGGGACAACAGCACGTGCCAGCAAATAGCCCAAATCGCCGGGGCTGCAGCAATCGGACGGTGTTCGTGCCACACAAATACTCTGCCGGCGAAGGGCTACAAGAAGCGACCTGTTTGTTGCTTGGCTATCTCCATATTTTACCTTGGGAGCCCCATTCATATCTAAGTAGCGTCACTGCTGTCCTGGGCATTCCTCGTTTTCCAACGTGGTTATTGGCAGCTCCCCGTCCCCAGCAGCGTGCCGGCGCTGTTTGCCCTCCCCGTTCGAGCTTTTCAGCGTGATCAGGTGGAGAGATAAATAACTGCGCTGCTGATCGACAGCAAATTAATGTCCAACAATTACCTCCTCTAACACGGGCCATTTTAGACTGCCTAAAAATGTTTTTTTTTCCTCTTTTTTTCCCCCTCAAAACCAACGAAATCAAGGCAGCAGATTATTACCGGACATTAATTATCTGTCCGTAATGAAGTAGCTGACCAGATTGGCTGCTGATGGATTAGGCCTACGGAATTGTATTGCTGTTGATACATAGGGCGTGTTTAGATGGCATCAGCCTTTTGACTTAAGCATGGATTTGATTTATACTTCATTACCATAATTCCTAACACATTGCTTCCTTGGAAAAGAAAATTAGCGTCTAACCAGGAGCTAACAAGTTTAATGGCTTGCTCGGAGGAAAACATAACCATCGACTGTGAATACGCAACTAGAGGCATTAATGCGCTGGTGCTGCTCTGGTTTTTATGAATCTGTATTTAGCAGGGAAGGCTCGCAGGGTGCTGTCGTGGCCAGATGCGTGCTGGTGGGAACCCCTCGTGGGGCCGGCGGTGCACCCGGAGGCTCCGTCGTGTGCCCCCCCCGGGCTGCTCCCCTTGCACCCGGTGCCTGCAGCCAGGTTTCCCCTGGCATGTCGCGCTGCTGCGGCTCGCAGAAATCGCCGCGGCCGCTCTCGGGAGAGGTCGTGACAAAAGGGCCTTGCCGGGGCTTCCCGGTAAGCCAGGGGTGGCAGCTGGGACCAGGGGTCGTGTCCAGTGCTCTTGAACTTAGATCTGGAGAGGTGTGGGGGCAGCTGGCACAGAGGCGATGCAGAGCGCGGGGATGGGCGCGTTGGGCTTCCGGACACGATTCTCATTTATTTCCCTTTTGCAAATACCGGGTTTACTGGTGATTGCCTACTAAAGTTTTCTATCAAAGAAGGCTTAGCTAAATAGCTGGCAAGCCTCTTCTCTAAAAAGAAATGAATGGTCCTTTTTTGTTCGTTGAATTATACCATGCTAGCAGATAAACAAGGCAAAAAATCAAAGTGCTCCAAGAGAGCCGGGCGGGTGCGGGAGGGAAATGAGCTCAGGTAGCACAAAGGCACCCACGGAGGAATGAGTAATGGGGCTATCAGGACGGAGAGGGACAGCGCTACCAGAAGAGGAGGGCAGCCCAGCTGGGTGCAGGGGGCGCTGAGCCCTTCCTGCCAGCTCTGCTGTGCTCCTGTTCCCTTGCCCAGCGTTGTGGCAGTGTGTGCTGTGAGCTGCTCCTTGTGCTGCTCCTTGTGCTGTTCCATGAGCTGCTCCTTGTGCTGCTCCTTGTGCTGTTCCATGAGCTGCTCCTTGTGCTGCTCCTTGTGCTGTTCCATGAGCTGCTCCTTGTGCTGCTCCGTGGCGCCGTGCTCGCTGTGCTGCAGTGAGTCCCCCCAGGGCAGCGTCACCGGCGGCTGGGCCGCGACGCCCGCGGTGTTGGGCTGATCTCTGCTCACTGCCGTTGGGCATCGGGTGACTCGTGAGCATGTTCTGGTGACACTTGTGGACTTGGAGCCAATGCCAGGACACCGGACACTGGTTTGGAACCGGCCTCGCGTTGTCCCCACCCCTCTAGTCGTGGAAAAGCTGCTGGGATCCTCGAGAGCCGTGTGCTGTAGGCTCATTGTGGCTGTTGGCTTGCGGGTGATATTTTAGGGTTTTATTTTGTGACTGCCGGATCCGGGAGGTGCCGCAGCTCTCGCTCCGGAGCACCTCTCCCCTCCCCGCCTGTGGCTGCGGGGTCCTCCTCCTGCCTGGCATCTTGACACCTTGGGCTTTGATTAATGAGGTGCTCTTCCCTGCGCTGTACGAATCCCCGTTAGATTTGGTGCTTATTAATTACAGCACAGCGCCGTCAGCACATTTAGAATTGGGGTCCCTGCTTTTCTAATTCTCTTCTTATTTCACGTTGCTTTTTCCCCCCCGGTTTCCTACCGCCCGTGCCGCCCCCTCCTCGGGGTCGCTGATGGATGAGGCCGCAGCGGCGGCGGACACCGCGCTGCCGGAGCCGAAGGTCAACGCTGGCAGCGGCTCCGCAGGACGCGGCTGCCCGGCCGCTCGCCCTGCTGCAGTGCCCGCTCCTGGGGTCTCTGCTGCTGCGTCCTTCATCCCTCCTTGATCTCCTGAAAGGTCTCCAGCCTTCCATCGCTCAGGCTCTGCGCGTCCCGTGAGCTCAGAGAAAGCAGATACGCGCTCAGCAGGTGTGTTTTCAGGGAGCGGGTTATATCCTGCATCTGGTTGCTCCGCTGCCGGCTCCTGTTGCTGTCGCTCCTGCTCTCGGTGCTTCTGAGGCAGGGCAGTGCCCGGCTCTTTGTTTCGCTCTGGGTAAGGCTGCGCAAACACGCCGGCTGGCACGGCAGCTGTGCCGCCCGCACGCACCGAGTGGGGACAGTCCCCGGTCACAGCGACGAGGTGACGGGTGGCACGGGAGGAAAATACTGCGGGGCGGCATGGCCGAGACAGAGGCCGGGGACTTGGCTGAACCCAAGTGGCGGGCAGCAGCAGCCTGGCTGTTCTGCATCATCCAGGGGATGCGGAGTCCCCGCAGCTCCCGTGCTGTGCTGGGGCAGGCTGGGTGGCAGGCGGGCTTTGGGCCCGGGGCCTCACCTCTCGCCAAAGGCATTGCTAACAAACGAACGCGCGCATCTCTCCCTGCCGTCACCTACCTGATAAACACCCTGGCAGGAAGAGGGCAGGCACGATAACAAAGCAAACGGCATCCCCCTCGATTTGGCTTTAAAACTTTTCCCTGATAACGGGATTGCTATTTTATTACCAGTCACTGTTCAGCTCCTTTACATGACCGAAGTAAACACCACAGTAATTTATACTGTCCTCCCAGATCAGCTTCGCCCTCTTTTACATCTTGCCTTGCAAATAATAAGGCAGCCCACAAAGCCATTTGTTTCCTAATGACAGGGGTTTCCATAGCGAGCAGATTAAGGAGGAGGAGATTAGAAGATTATACACCAGGCAGGATTCACAGGTTCACAGGTTTATGGGGCTTTGGAGATCCAGCGACTAATGCGTTTCATAAGCGAAACTTTTGCCTTAATGACAGGCAGAGCAGAGGGAGCGGGGCGTTGTTGTTTGCTAATTGGCACAATGTGTTTCGGAGTTTCCCCTGGTGATGCTTAAAGCACCGGGCCCGGAGCGTGCGGTCCCAGGGTGGCCGTGGGGCCAGCAGCAGCCCGCGGGCGTCGTGTGCCTGCGCCCTGCCACGGGGCCGCCCTGGGCAGCGGAGCAGCTCTTGCTGAGGGAACATCTTTGAGCAGCAGCCGTCTTCTGTCCTCAAGCACCACAGGGAGCAGAACTGCCCTGCCGGGATGCGTGCCCTACCTCCGTGGCGCTGTGCTCTGCTGGGGAAGGCACGGCTGGGAGGGAATGTGTCCGGGACGTGGGCTGTCAAGTGGCAAATGGCTTCGGGGGAAGGACCGAGGGAATCGGGAAACCCGAAATCCGTGTGTGAAAGGTGAAGGTGCTGAGGGTGGGCGCTGCAGGGACCGAGGCAGCGGGGGGCTCGTCTGCTGCCCGAGTTCCCCGTGCAGGATCCCGGGTTTTCAGCAGGAAGCTGAAAATCTGGAACCTGAGAAAATATGGAAGAGACCCAAAATATCTTTTATAGCCTGTGGCCAAAAGAAGCTGAAAAAGAAAAAAAGAAAAATGGGATAGAAACTGTGACAGTGTGTTCTTCTCTTTAATTTTCTGATGAAAAACCAAAACAGCAGGAAAAGGAGAAGCACTCTTAACACTTGCTTTCATTTCATTGGAAACCCAATTTTCCACGCAAAGTAGGTTTCGATGGAAAATTTCCGCCTCTCCCTCGTGCCTTGTTTTAACGTTGGCTTCTCCCCGTGAAAGCCGCCGAGAGTTGGCTCGCTCAAAGGGACGCATCAGAGCTGGAGCAGGACGCAGAGCCGCGGTTTGTGCGCGGTGCAAGCCTCACCGTGCCTGCAGCCCCCGGCCTGTGCATTAACCTCGTGCCCAGGGCACTGCCTCATCTTCCCCAGCTCCACGCCCGTCGTGAAAGCCCTGTTCTGTCGGCTCTTTAAAACAGTGAGGGCTCAAAGCCAGCAGCTCCAGGCCCCTCTGCCATCCAGGCACCCCTGCCGAGCGCCCCGCGCTGCCTTCGGGCACGTCTCAGCCCCGGCCTGCCGAGGGAGGCGGTGCGGCAGGGATCTTCAGCCAGCGGGCTGGGGGAGCCCTGTCAGCCCGGATTATGGGAGCGCTTAAGAGTTAATTAAATCACAATTTGCTACGCTGGCAGTTCACACGAAGCTGCAACATCTGTGGGCGGGCGGGCGCGAGCCGGGCAGTGAGACGCCGTCCTGCCCCGGGCTGCGCATCCCCACCTGCTCCCGGGCAGCACAGCCAGGCAGGGGCGGCCCAGGATTGGTGGCAAAAGCCTAAATTCTGGTACAGTCGTGCTTGGGGGTAGTGTCTGTGCTTCTAAAACCCTCCAGGCGAAGGGGAGCCGAGTGGCGTGCAGCTGTTTGCCGCAGACCCGGGGACTGGCTGGCACGCCAGAAAGCTGAGCAATGCCAACGCGCAGAATGACAAGGAACGTGCGGGGAAAATAACAATTTTGGGGGGCTTTCTGCCTTTGCTTTGAGCTATTGAGCCTCAGATTTTAAAAGTTTCCTCCAGAGTTACACACAGATTAAGTGGAGCTTTAGCAGAGCTGCTGCAGGCTCTCCCAGAGCGGACACCACCGCGGCGGTGGTTTGGAGGTGCGCAGGGAGAGCTGGGCTCGTGGTGTCCCCCCGTCCCCAGCTTTACCTGCTCAGAGGCCCCTGGGTTTGTACATCTCGAACCCGTCAGCCAGTCTGTCTGCATTGTGTGTTTGCCTGTTTGCAGCCGAATTATTAAAGGCTGAACACGGCAGCGTTGCTCCAGACAAGCGCAGGCACACGCGCGCGACCTGAGGAGTAGCAGGCAGGCACTTCTGCGGTAATAAGCTCCATGCTGTGCTCAAAAAGGGCACTTAATTTTTCATTCTTAAATGCTGTGATGTTCTTGTCTTCCGGCTTCACCAAAACTCCTCCATGGAGATGGATGGGCCATGCAGAACACAGTTATCAGAAAGATTAAGCCAGGACTTGTCATTTTTTTATATCAGCGAGCAGTCAGGTTGACGAGTGATGTCCTCTTAGCTCCTGGGATGCGTCCGGCACCTTTAGTGCCAGTAGTAAAAAGGACTATAAAAAATACCATAGAAGAAAGGGTAATGATGAAATTTAACTGCTCCCTAGCACACACCTGGGGTCTAGTAATCTGGAAATGGGGGGTTCAGGTGCTTCATCTTTTACTGCCTTGTCCTTGTCTGTAAGTTTAAGGTCCTTCCACTGAACCAGAACATATTGTGGTCAGCGCCAAGAGCCGGTCCTTGGCCCCCACGCAGCCCGGGGAGAGCGGCCGGGGCGCAGGCGTGGTGGCTGCAGGCTTTGCTGCTGGTGGGGGGGCTGGGGGGCTGGGGGGGCTGGGGGGGCTCAGCCCCCCGCTGCTCGCAGCAGGGACGTCAGCGGCACGGCCGCTGCTCAGGCAGGCACAGGGGAGGCAGCCGAAGCACGCTGCGTGGCACAAGTCAGCAATGCCTGGTTGTGTTTGGGGCTCGCGGCCCGGCCCCGTGTCATTAATCTAAGAAACAACTGATACTAAATGATCATGCTACATTAAATTTATAGACCCTTGCATATAGCTTCTATTGATCCTTCTCCAAGCGTCATAAATATGTGATGGAGCGTACGTGGCGCCGCTTCCCCCCCACCCGTTGGTGGTGGTTAAAGTTTTCATCTGTGGCAGAGCCGGGCGATGTGTCCCTGCGGGCAGCCACCTCCCGTCCACATCGTTCGGGTTTTAATTACCAGGAGGAGGTGGGAGCTTGGCCGGCAGAACGGGAGGGGAGAGCAGTTGGATTCCTTCTGTCCCGAGGTTGCCTCCTGCCCTCCTCCCCTCCCTGCCTGGGACCTGTCACCCGTCCCTTCAAGGCCCCGGCACGGTGCGGGGCCGCGTTTGCTCCTGGATCCCGCTCCAGCCCTGCTTCCTCAGGAACCGGCAGCGTGTCAGGGCTGGGGGCTGCGTTGTGGTGACCGAACGAGGTCTTGTCTTTGGCTCAGAAGAGCAGATTATGAGCACGCAGGCACTTACCAGTACTTCTGAGTCGTTTCTCTGGTCTCTAGCATTTGCCACGGTGCTGTGGGCTCCGTGCCGTGCCAGGAGGCATCGCGCCGTGCGCGGCCCCGGGTGGCACAGGCTGTGAGGGTGCTCGGGGACATGGAGCCTGCTCCCCCCGTGTCTGCAGGAAATACCAGCCCCTCAAGCACCGCTGTGATACAAACAAGGGAGATTTGCAAATCATCCTTCGGCGTAGCCTGAAACAACTTATATCCTAGAGCCATCTAGGGGCGAAATCCCGGCTCCATTAAGTCAGGGGGAGCTCTGCTGCTGCCGGTGGGGTCAGGACCTGGAAGGAGCGACGTCTCCCCGCGTGTGCCGCCCTGCGCTTCCCCCAGACCCACGGCGCAGCTCCTGGTGAGTGTCAGCCTGGTGGCACAGGGACACCCGGGAGCAGCAGCGCCCGCAGCCAGGGCTCTGCCAGCTCTGAGGCCGAACAAAGGCTGCGGAGATCCGATGAGACCCTTCTGGCTTTCCTGACCCTGCTGATGGTTTGCGCCGGTTTTCAAGCGCAGATCAAGAAATGGGTGCTTGAAAGAGCCGCCGCAAGGTGAGAGGTGCAGAGCCTGGAATCTGCATCTAAAAGAATATGTCAGAAACGCCGGTAATTAACTTTAGAAACACGAGCAGTTCCTGACGGAGCCGTGCCATACAGGCCCTGCTGCGTCTGCGGGGTGGCTGAGCAACAGGGCCTGGCCCTGCCCCGTGCCCAAGCTCCACAGCCGGCGTTTGGCTGACTCGCTGCTCCCTCCTGCGTCCTGCACCGCTTTGGCTCTCTTGCCTGCATGTGCAGCCCCGGTCTGAGTGCTGCCTCGTGGTGCTCCGTGCCTCGGGTCCCCACGCACAAGACGGGGTCAGTAAAGCACCTCGGAGGAGCTGGCGGCCGTCCACGGGACACCTCCTGACCCCTGGCTGGGAGGTGCCGCCGGCGTGCCCCGCAATTCTGCCGGCAATTCTCTCCGCTTACGATGGGAGAGAACGCACAACTCGTGAGCAGCACAACACCCTCCGTCTAAATTATTCCTCCTCCTCCTCCAGAAATGTCATAGCAGAGATTAGCCATCGTGTGTCCTTAAGTATCCCATTTATCCCAAATGACTCTGAGCATGTTAACTGCATTTAGATGAAGATGAGCCTCTCTGCCCGTGGCATCCTCCTGGCCGGGGCCAGCCCCTGGGTGCGCGGCCCCTCGTTCAGCAGGAGCTGGGCCGTGGGGGTACCCGCGCCGTGGGACAGGCACCGTGCTCCAGCAGCACGGCAATTCCATTCTCAGTAGAGATTGTTCTCCCTACTGTTTCAGGACGGGTCTAATCCCTACAAAATTCTCTTAATTTCCATTTGCCAATCATGGATTCCTTTTCAATTAACCTCTAAAAGTGCCAATTAAAGAGAACAGTGCAGCAATCACCTAAGAATAGGCTATACCAAAGCCTTTAGGAGTGTTTTAGCACCAAAAATTAATGACAAAGGTCAAAACCAGGTTGCAGTGCGGAGTTAATTTGAATGGGAAACCCCAGAATTAATGTAAGCGCAAGCCCACAAAGTCTTCTGAAAATTTGGGGTAGATTTATTTAAGCTTCTCATTATACAGCCAGGTTTGTCTCGGGTATGTACAGAGAGCTTCGAACGTGCTGGCGTCTCCAGTTCGGAGAGGTCTGGCTCTGCGCGGGTGCTGGTCCCGGTGCTGGTGAGGACAGGTCCGCCTTGTGTCCCCCGACCCGCACGCTAGCCGAGGTCCCAGCTGGGGACCACCCGACGTGGGGACAGGGGACACCGACAGCCATCAAGCCTTGGGGAGCCCTCGCCACGTCCCCTTGTCCCTGTCCCCAGCGGGGCCGTGGGCTGGTGGAGGCAGCAGATGGGCTGGGGCAGCTCGGTGTCCCGCTGGCCCGGCTGAGGCACCGGCGAGCCGCGGGAAGCAGGTGATGGTATCGCAACGCCGCCAACTTCGGGCCGGTCGGGCTGCTGCTCTCTCTCGTTAACGTCCCCCGGGGCCCGCGGTCTCTTTAGTACTAACACAGTAACGAAGGCCACAGCCTATTAATTGCAGTGACAATGATAAAGGAAGAGTCAGAAGCAGCTATTTGTCTTTCATGTAACCTCGTGCATCATCACAAGATAAATGAAAACTCATTTTCTGCTTTGATTCAGTCTAATTTTTCAGGGCCCCCGAGGCAGGTTACAGGAACTGTGTCGCTTCATCCCATAAAAGTGCCGGCCCCGCGGTTCAAGGGTCAGGGAAAGTGCAAGGCGCCCGTGCACGCCGGCCTCTGCCCGGCCTCCCAGGGGCTGCGTAAAAGCAGGAAGGGGTCTGCTGCTCATCATCATTAAATCCCCATTGAGAAGCGTTGCCGGGGCCCGATCGATGGCCCACGTGGCGAGGCTGCTCCCCGTCCCCGCTGCCCCTCGTCCCCTTCCCGGGGGACCGCGGCCGGACAGCCGGTGGTGACCTCGGTGCGTGTGCAGGTGAAGTTTTGGGAGGAGTTCCTGGGAAAGAGCCTCGCTCCAGCCCTGTGCACGGCATTACTGTTTCTGAGCACATGTGGGGCTTGGGAGAGAGGGAGGAACTGGGCTCTTACCTGCTTTGAGGTCACGGAGACTGAAAGTAAAATGCACTTGGGGTGCTTCGTCGGTGCTGCCGCCTGCCGAGCGAGGAGCCCTTGATTCAGAAATCCAATGCACCTGGTTTGGTGCTGTTAGAAAGGGAGGAAACTGCCCGAAAAATTGTGTCGGTGGCTGCTCCCATCTCCTGCCCCATGGCCCCGCTGCGCCTTCCCGCACCCGACGCCCCCCGTTCTGGGGTCGCACAGGTCCTGGAGCGTCGCCTTGGCCTCCAGGCGTGGGCACTGTGTGCAGTACCTGGGCTTTGCTGCATCAGGCTGGAGAAGGCGTTTGGAGAGATGTGCAGAAGGGTTTGGCAGCGCAAAATCCTCACTGAGTCAGAGGAATTTAATTAAAAAAATAAAAAATATGTGTTTTGTAGGAAATTATCCCGTTCTAATCAAGAGGAATGAAACCTCACACGTGCGGACCGGACATGCCTCTTCTGAAAATGTTCGTGTTAACAACGTGCAGCACGCTACCGTGATTAGTCATCGTACAGCCTTCATCTGCGTGCTGCGCTCCTGTCTTCTCCCCCAGCCCCCCTAACAGCTCACAGGCGTTAGGTGACCCAGCGGACGTCTCCCTCCTGCTTCTACCAGAGCCGAAAATAGCCCCGGCCCTGGCGATGCGGCCGTGCCCCGGCCCTCCTGGCTCACGCCTTGCGGTGACGAGGAGCAGGGCTCCCAGATGGCCAGGTTTCCCAGCCTGGACATTGTGCCCGGGCAGCCTGTGCTCTCTCTGGCCACGTGCCTGGATTTCCGGGCATCCGCCAGCCCCCTCGTGGTGCCAGCTCCGGCTGGGCTGGCGGAGGTCTGGAGGGCACGCAGGGATGACGGCCGTGCCGGACGGGCTCTGGGGCTGTGCCCAGCGCGTCCCCAACACGCTGCACGTGGCCCCAACCCTGGGGGCCAAAGCCACGCGTTGGGGTGAAGCCCGCTGTGCTCGTGGGGTTTGTGCGTGAGGCTTGGTGGTACCAGAAGCCACAAACACCGCTAGCAGGCCGATTTCCACGGGGGTGGAAGCGTTTCGTGGTAAGGACTTCGGGCTTTGCTTCTCTCCCTTCTGACGTTCGGTATTGTGCATGTTCCGAGGCGCCTTAATTCTCCTTCCCCAAAGCAGGGAGCAACAGAAGCACTTGGCGTTGGAAACCAGAGCAAGGGCTGTCGGTATTGAGGTTTACTCTTTCTTAATTTTTATTTAAAACAAAGAGGGAAAGAGAAGAAGTGGGTCAGGAAGAAAGGGACTTAAGGAGCGAAATGAGAACCAGAGACAAAACAAACACAGAGATTCCTCAGCTCCGGAATAGTAAATGCGGGTTTCTCTTCCGTTTTCTCCTGGTCGGGAGGAAGGGGGAAGGCTTTGCTAACACATTCAAATGAATTTGATATTCAATCAATGAAGATTAACTTGCCCAAGGTAAGATGGTTTTTACATTCATAAGGAAGTCAAATACGATTATGCATATGAGGAAATTATACAGAGATGAGTAGAGTATAATGTATGATAATTATTTGAAAGGATATACTTACACACTGATTAGCATATCTTGAAGACCAGACAGAGATGGAAGAATAGAAGGTAAAGAGATTCCTCAAGATGAACAGACGGTGTGAAACTCGCTCCCCCAAAACCAGAGAAGTTACTTAGTTAGAAACAGCATTTTCTTAAGGATGGCAACCTTAAAAAAATCCTTCACAAGTTCACCTCTTGATTAGAAACTAGGAAAAAATTCAAATCGTCTGTGTGGAACTTGGCTGGGAACAGCCTTCTGCGAAGGCAGGATGGGCACAAAGAGATGGAAGAGGACGGGGAGCGCGGCAGAGGCCTGGCCGCCGGCACGTGGCCGCGGGGAGCACCCCGGGGCCATGCTCAGCACCCCTCG
>CM021749.1:9815532-9838154 GCA_011075105.1 Heteronetta atricapilla
GCTCTCTGAAGCAGCACTGAACTTCGCCACTCTGGTTGATTCCCGTGTTCCCGGAGAGGTTTGATCCCAAGCAGGGAACTCGCCCAGCAGCTGGGGCTCTCCTTCACCCTGCACCCAGAACTCTGCCGGCACCACCAGGCAGCAGCGCCCCGGGGTGTCCGAGTGCCCTCATCCCTGCGGGGCTGGGGAGATGGAAGTGAAAAGGACGACACAGGCAGGCTTTAGAGGTCAGCTCACACCCCTGCGACCTGATCCTGAGCGCCTCGGAGCCCTGGTAACTCCCACGGGCTCAGGATCAGGCCTTTGCTTTCCTCAGGTAACCGCCTCAGTGCCTCCTGAGCCCATCAAACCTGGGGCTGAAACGGGAACCGGAGCATCGGGTCTGAGCCGCCAGAGGCTCCCACTTTTGGGAAGGTGCCTGTTAGTCAGGGAGAGTTTCAGCTTTCCCAGGACGTTTTGGTTCCCGGCCCCTGGAGCCGTGTGAGCACCCGGACGGAGCCGTCTCTTCGGGGAGAGCGCGCGGCCGCTCGGGACGGACGTCGGCAATGGGTGAGGAGGAGACGACCCCGCCGGTGGAGCAGCCTCGCACCGCTCCCTCCCCAGCACCCCCAGGAGGCCGGGCCCCTCAGGCTGCTCCTGCCTGGAGCTCTCAGGAGGCCACGAGCCACGTGGGCACCGCTCGGTGCCCGCCAGCCCCCGGCCCCGCTGCTCCGCAGGCAGAGCGGCGCTCGGCGCTGCCGTCAGACAAAGGCTGTTGCTGGATCCGTGGCATCTGTTAGCAGACTACCGCTGTCATTAGCCGCAACCAGGCATCTGCTGCTCAAACCAAACACGTAACAGATGCCAGTTTGGAAGGAGCGGGGGCAGGGAAACCCCCGAGCTCGAATATTTCACCCTCCCGCGGGCGTCCCTTCGCGGGGGGACCTCGCACCTCGGCCGCTGCGGTGCCCCGAGCGGGTCCGGCCCCGCGGCCGGTGGCCACCAGCCCTGCCTTGCCCTGCCCAGCCCCATGCGGCCCCTTCCCGGGACACGTGCGGGCCCCATCCAGCAGCACGGGGCTGCCCGCCAGCACAGCCCTCGCTGAACCTTTCGGGCGTGATACAAATCCATACGGCAAGGCTGGCACGCAGGGAGAGGGGCTGGGGCTTTCGGTCTGCCCAGCCTCCGTTTTCAGGTTTCCCAAGTGTATTCTGGGATGGGCGAGGAGAGCTTGTCCCGTGGCTCTGTTCCCCTGATGCCATACAGACGGGACGACGAGGACCTCGTGCTGATGGATAATGAGACGATATCCATGCGCCGTGTTGTTAGGACCGTACCAAATAGGCTTTTAATTTTCTGGGGAGGTGTGGGGCGTCTCTGCAGTGCCAGCATCAATCACCGTCGCCAGGTCCGGGTCCCGGCTCTCCCGGGGCCTTTCATTGTAAAGGATTCCCTCTCCCTCTGGCTGGGGGCTGTTCTGCTCCGTGGCGGTGCCTCTCGCAGACTAATTGCTGATTTGTTCTCCTTATGATGATGGAGCTCGTGTCACCACGAAACAGAACATTAGGATAAAGTCTTTAAAGTGGCTGTGCAGCTGGGAAACTAATTTACAGCCCCTTCTGGTTAAAAAATAAATAAATAAATCATAGAGGTGGTGGTGGTGGGGATGTTATCTGTGTCCCTTAGCGGCTGGAAATGAGCATGGGTCCGGCCGTAAGCGGCTCGCTACCCGCTTGGCCTGGCTGTTTGCTTGGGCCTCTCTCCTCCTCCTCTCCCAGATCCTTACACCTGCCGTTTGCTTTCCTCCGGTTCCTCGGGGAGCTGGAGGTGCTCGGGGTGTTTCTGCTTGTGCCGGGGGGCAGGGGTTCTGCTTGCAAGGACACGGAGGACGTGAAGGCAGCTGGCTGTCCTGGGACGTTACCGGGAACGGCCTCCGAGGTGCGTGGGGGCCAGCAGAAAACGCGGCCCCGATGGCTTTGGAGCCGAGATCCCTTGCCTGAAATCATCGGGCACGAAGAGGCGGGCTCGCGGAAATGCTGGGGGGGAAGTCCTGAGGCAGCCGGGCCGGGCAGGGAGGTGACACAGGGGGGTGACACGGGGGTGACACAGGAGTCCCCGGTGTCCCCTGCCTGGCACGGGGACAAGGACACGGGGTGAAGCTTGCTGCAGCCTGAGGGCAGCAGGGAAAAGGAGGAAAAGGGAAGAAGTGCTCGCTGAGAAGCTACTTGGGGGGAAAAAAAGTATCGTTAAAAAAAGAAGCAGGCGAAGCCATGGCTGCGGCCCCTTCCCCAGATGCAATCCCACTCCTGTAATTTCTGGGGGAATTGGTTCATCTTGGGTGCAGATATATTTGTGTCAAGGTGCAGCTGCACAGATAGCCTGACTCTATGCATAGTAAGAGGCTTTCAGAGAAAGAGGTTATGCCCAGAGCAAGGCCTTATCAGAGCAAGCTGCCTGCCATTTATCTGGTTCCCTATCAAATATGAAAACAGGCCTCAATCTGCTGCTTCTATTTTCCTTGTGAAGGCTACGGGTGGAATAATAATTCGGTCCGCTTTTTTTGTTTCCAGCGCTAACCTTCTGCCCAGCTCCGCTCTCCCAACTTCCCCGCCGGGCTCAGCGCGGCTGCGACACCTCCGCGCGGGCCCGTCTGCGGGTGCAGGACACCGCAGGTAGGCTCGGCTGGGCCCGAGGCCCTGCAGGAGGGACCCTGCACCCCGCAGGGCCGCCCGTGCTTCAGGACACGTGGGGAGGGTTTGCTGCAGCCACGCTCCTCGGCGCTCCCATCCTGCACGCCCTTGCCGTGGGCTCCCGCTGCCCGAGGCGTCCCGTGCTGCTGAACGCCAGCGGTGCCGGGGGCTCGGCGCGGTGCTGGGGGGGACGGGGGCATTGAGGGGGGGAGCCGGCGGGGGGAAAACCCTTCCCTGCGAAAATCCAGCCCCTGCCCTCCCCCGCCGCAGCAGCCGGGGCTGCAAAGCCACCGCTTACATTTCTAATTCCATATCTGTGTCTAACTGCTGATGCTAAACTCCGATCCCAGCGCTTCTGAGGGCAATGCGATCCACATGTTAATATTTTAAGCCAGCCACTAATATTTTTATGTGGGAAATCGAGATTTTCTACGGTTGCTGGATGAGCAGGGCATTTCTCCACGCTGGAGTTATGAAAACTGTAGCTTGGGAAAACATTATTTTACATACTCTGTATTTCTCCGGGCTCGCCCCGTGTTCTCGGGAGGTCACCACCAGCCCTGTCCCGTGGCCCTGTGCCACCTCCGGGCTGCACCGGGGACCCTGGCCCGGCAGAGCTGCTCCCTGCTCCTGCAGCACCTCTCCCCCGAGCAGCCCGAGGCGTTTCACCAGGGCCCCACGGTGCTGCTCGTGCGTTCAGAGCCGGAATGCTTCGTTTTCCTAAATGCCTGAGAGCAAAAACCCATGCTCGGGGCTCCGGCCGGTTACGCGGCGGGGCAGCAGCCTGGCCACCACCTGAGCTCTGCGCCGGAGGAGCAGTCAGCCCATCTGGTGCAGCGGCTCTCCCCGGGGGCTGCCCATAAATCACCTCCACGGGCAGCTGTCGCGGTCCGGGCGCTGCTTTCTGGCCGGAGCGTGGGGCAGCGCCGCGGCCGGGGTCACGGGCAGCCGTAAATCGGAGCCGAAACGCGGGGAGAGCCGAGCGGAGCAGGAGGCAGCGCGGGGACGCAAGGCGTGGGCGCGCACCGAGGTGCACACGCTTGTGCACGCACACGCACGCTCGCCTCCCCCCGTCTGCTCACTGAACCTCGCTGGCAAGCGGGTGGATGCTGGCAGAGCTGAAATGAGCTGCAGAGCCGTGTCCGCGTGCCCAGCCCGTCTCCGTGGCTGCTGACACGCTGCCTTACCAACATTCGGGAGCCGGGGGTGCGGCGCCTGCCCCGTGCCCCTCGTGCTGCGGGCAGCGGTCGGTCCTCCAGCCTCTAGCTTGGTTTTTCCCTCCCTGTTCCTTTGGAGCCGTCAACGGTCAGGGCCCGGTGGAGATTTAACGTGGGAAGGATATTTGTGTTCGGTTGCACATCCAAAGCGTGGCGGCGCGGAGAGCTGGCACACCTGGTGAGCGTGGAGCTGGACGTGGGGGAAACGCCAGGTTTTTTTATACAAATCACACTTAGAGATTTTTTTCTCCATCTCAAAAGTTGAGCTTGAAATGCAACAAAAGCTGTGGCTGCTCAGTAAGCCGTTACTGGGGGTTCTGGAAGAGGGGAGAGACCGAGTCCACTCCCTTCGTGCAGTCTCATCTCCTTATCAGCCTCCTCCCTTCGCTTTGTCCGTGGGCATGAGGCAGCGTAACAGAGTATTTTAGAATAACAACTTGGGGAAATGTTCTCTAGAACCGTGGCCTCTTCCTGCTGCTAAAAATGGAAGGCGTTCTTGGGGTTTCGGCAGATCAGAGATGAAGGTGGATAAATACTGAGGCAGATGCACCCCAGGATCGTTGCAGTAGCTGACCGTTCCTCTCGCGTGCACGGGCTCTAACGAGTGCTCCGAGATTTTGACCCGCCGGTATGGATTACTGTGAGAGAACCTGCCAGGCCCACATCATTGTTTAAGACAAGGCCGTGATGCAAATTGGCAGACAAAGAAGTGAGCAGTCAATACAGATTAGAATTAAGTCTCTCCTCTTGTCCGCAGCCACGGGCCCTGCATTGATCGCGCTGCGAGCGCCGCGGACCTGGGCTTCGCCAAAAGCGGCGGGGAGGGCGCAGGAGCCGGGCAGGCGCCGTCCCCTTCGTTCCTGTCCTCGTCCCTGGCCTCAGCATCCACAGGACGCCCACCGAGCGGCTCCGTTTGTGCCACGTTGCAGAGGCACGCTCAGGACGGCAGGAAGGGGAGCGGAGAGGGGCGAGAGCCGTGGCTGCGATGGAGCGCACCCGGTGCTGGGAGGTGCTCGCGGGCCCCGGTTAGCAGCCGGCCCCCGGGGAGAAACGAGTTCCCTAAAACTGCTTGGGAGTACTGAGAGCGTTGGTAAAGTTCTAAGTTTGCTCCTTGTGATTTGTCTGGGGAAGGGAAGGCTGGTTTGGTTGGGTCACTTGCTTCTGATGAGCAGCTTGGCTGTGATTCCAGCAGCAGTTCACCACCTCGCCGCGGTGCCAGCCCAAGGCATGCGGACGCGCCGAAAGCAAACCGGTGCCACCCTGATCAAACTCTGTCGGTGCTCTGCGTCCCCGAGATCCCAGCTGGAGAGCTAGACAGAGGGGTCATTGAAAAGGGAAAAATCTCAGCAAAGGTCATATTTGTTTTGTGGGGAGGCAAGCTGACGGGGGTAATGATTGCTTGTTTGGTTTCGGTGGCGGACCCGCGGTGTCTTGTAACGCCGCGATAGCAGATGTCCTCGTGCTGCGGAACTGCGCCACAAATGCAAATTCCTCTATCAGTCGGGACCCAGAGCTGCAAGCCCCGGCCCTCAGTGACCTCCCAGCCCTCCTGCTCGCTCCCTTGACCTCTGCTGCATTTTCCTCTCAGAACAATTTATCTGATAGAGGCTGCAAGAAATAATCTTTTTTTTTTCCATTTGCGTTCTCATGCAAATGAAGCCCCCGCTAACTTTTATTTTCTTGATTTCCCAATTGTCATGCAAAGCTCATCACCCTGCGCCCGTATCTCCTCTGACTTCCTCCTCCTCCCCGAGGGAATTCTCCCTGCTGTGGCCGAGGTGAGGCCAGTGGCTGCTGTGGCTGGGACGGGTCTGAGCCAGGGCCCCGCGCCCTCCTCGTGCCCGTGGGGAGCGCCGGCACCGCCTGCGTGCTGGGCACTGCGGGGCTGGCGAGGCCGTGGGGCTGCCACAGACCTCTGCAGGGGGACAGAGCCAGCTCCGGCTCCATCTGGCAGTGACAGAAAGCTCCAGAGCCGGGCTCTGTGAAGCATCTGGGCCTAAAACAGTGCGGACGAGGGGCTTGGGAGCCCAAACGGGTTGCCAAAGAGCCTCGGCTCCTGCTCGGAGGTTTGCAAGTGCAAGGGGCTGAGCAGCTGTACAACATGCCCGTGTCACTGAAAGGTTTGGGGATAGGAACGGAGAACACCGCGTGTGCTCCTCTCCTGTTCCACAAACCACTTGGCATCTTTTCACTGTTCTCTGCCAGACACCGCTGCTGCTCGGGGCCGTGCTGGGGGGGTCTGGCTGGGCTCCTCGCTGCGGACATCCCCGGCTCCTCCGCGTGCCGTTTCCCACTCACACCCTCTGCGAGCGACCTACCTGGGCACGGCCAGGAGCAGCTGCAGGTGACAAAAGGTGGCAGTGAGCAGGATTGTGCATGGGGAGCGAGACCCGCGGCTGGGGCAGCAGAGCCACGGCAGCGCCGCAGCCTTTGTTCGCTGCCTCCCCTCTCCCGGGCGAGCCCTTGCATTTTTATGTCGGTGCCTTTCTTTGCATTGACCGGAGTTTATCACATATCTCTGGTTGGGATCCTGCCTAGCTTAGCATAAGACAAAAATGGGAAAAAAAAAAAAAAATCGGCTGAATAATAGGACGGATTTGTAGCAGCTGAGGATTTGCATTCAAATGTTCGCCAGCCTCCTCTGAGCTCGAGTTTTATCATGTCTTTACAGCCAACAGCTTGTTTATGAATAAAAAATGTGGCATGAAACCAGAGGAGTGAGTTGTCTTTGTTTTGTCAAGTGTGCGGAGACAAAATGCTGGCTTCTCACAAGTCTTCACTTCACACAAGTCTTCTGGGACGGGGGCAGCTGGCCGGGGCCGCTACCTGCGCGTTGCCATGGCCGGGGCACCTCGCGCCCTGCATATGCATGAGCCCCGCCGGACCTGCCGGCGATGCAGCGCGGCCCCGCTTTGACAGGCAGCCACTTTATTAACTCATTAAGCTCATCTTGTTCCTTTAAATGCAGTATAATTGCAAATAAAGCTGTCACACTTTGTTTGCAGTTATATAATTTAGCTAAGTGCCGCGGCGACCCGGGCTGCGAGGACGGGGCCGCTGCGGTGCCAGCTCGAGGCCCTGGGCACGTCCCTGCCGGTTCGGTGGCGAAACGGTGCCTGGGTCTGGAGTAACCACGTCGGCTCGGCTGCGCCGGAGCAACAACCAGCCCTCGTCCTTTCAGCACTGGTGTTGAAAAGGGACAAAACACGAGGCCACGCGGCCGTGCCGTGGATCTGCCGCGTCTGGGTGCTGGCAGCGTGGTCGTGCCACGTGCCTGCGCTGCTTTGGTTGCGATCAGACAGGCACCCGCACCGTGTGCAGGTAAAGCAGGGGTGCTTTTGCCTCTCCTTGCATTGTCTGGAGAACCAACGGGGCTGCGGGGCCCCGGCCCGGCCTCGGTGCAGCACGGGGAGCAGGGCTGGCGGCAGCCCCGGCAGTCCAGGCACGGCACCGCCAGGGCAGCGAGCGGGACCCCGGCACACAGCACGGGGAGAAGCCAAAAGCTGGCAGCCTGCAGGGACCGGGGAGCGGGGGGCCCAGCGTGTCAGGCACGGCTCTTGGAGTGGCGCTTTAAAAGTCCTCGCAAGGAAAACAATGGGCTGCATTAATTTTCCTGCTTTTGCAGAAACTCCTCCAAGGCCATGTCCTAGATTTAGCACAGGGTCTGATAAGGCGGAGGGAGATAAGTCCCAGATTGTACTGCTGTGCCCAACAGACTGGTTACATCGTGCTTGATGACACTTCAGCCCCGTTGTCATGACCCCATATAATCCGGCATCCTGGACCATCTGACACACATTTACACTTAACATTTTGTTAGAGACTCCATAAATGAGATCTCTTTGACCTTCAATCCTTGGCTAATTGCTAGTTTCATGTACAAGACTAGCCTAATTTTATGTGATAATTACCTGAAAGTGGCAATACATATGGCATGGCATGTTTGAAATGTCAGAACTGGAAAAATATCAAGTGGTTGGAGTCTTAGGCAAATGGAGGGAGTGGAAGGGTCAGAACAATATACTTTACTGCTCAAATGATGAAGAGAGCCCGTATATCACCATAAACCCCGGTAAACAGTATACATCGGTAATAAATCCTGTGCATAATGTTTGCTGAAGGGGGCTGTATCCATGTGGAGCTGGATGCTAAGGCGGTCGTAAAACAACAAGAGATCTTGAATTTGCGAGCGGTTAAGCCGTTCGCTCAGCGCCTTTCTCCTCCCGAGCGGTCCTCCCTCGTCTGCCTCGCAGCGCCCCTGCCCTTCCCCACCGCGTCGGCACCAACCCAACGTCCCCGGCAGTGCACTGGGCAGCCCCGGGAGCGAAACCTCTCCGGGCTCTGCCCCTGCGGTGCTGTACCCGGCCGGTGGCACCTGGGGAGGGGACGGGGGAGCACCGCAGGCGGCCCCGGCGGGCCGGGTGTGCCGCGTCCTCCCGCTGCGAGCCCGCGCCGCGTGTTTGCTTACCGGGGTGTAACCGCCAAACAGCGTCGCATCCTGTATTTGGATTTAATTAATTGGTTATTAAGATTATAATTAATGAAAATAAATTAAAATCACCCCGGTAATTAATTCACTGTAAACATTATTGACAACGCTTCCTAAATACAGCGAACTCGGATGTGCAGCCCTGGTTAAGAAGACCGAATGGTGGGCCCGGCATAATGAGAGGTGGGACGGAGCAATTGGATTATCGAGCGCATCTTGGCAAAGGGGCCGGCTCCGTGTCCGTGTGTATTTGTATGTTGTTGGGTTTTTCAGCTTATCAGCGTCCCGGTACTGCATTAAACGTGTCAGTGACGCTCCCTGCAATGATGTTCTTGCTGAATTTCTTCAGGTTCTCAGAAGTCCCCCGTGACTGCAGCTGCCTGGAATTCCACAGCCCGTTTTTGGGCACCCGGCCGTGGTTTTCGCAGGGGCTCGGTGCTTGCGCTGCTCCGTGGCCCTGCCAGGGATGGGTTTTGAGCACTGGGAGGAGGAAGGGCTCATTTTTCAGACTTTCTTCTCCCTCGCTTTCAACCAGTGAAAATACTCGCTGGAAAGGGGCCTCGAACACTGCTTTAATTACAGTCCTCAAATCATAGGCTTGGTTTGCAATTAGAAGCAGAGCTAATTGTGGATGGGGCAGCAGCCCCCGTCCTGCAGTCAGCATTTACAGGAGCTCGGGGGGACGCACGTGGACGTGGGGCCTGCTCGCCCCAGCCCTGTCCCCCGCGCCTTGCACCCCTCCACCAGAGCCTGTTTGGCAGCCAAACGGCCGAACTCCAGGCATTCGCAGCGCGTCCTTCCCCGCGCTGCCTCAGCCCCAGCCTCTGTTTTCTCAGCTAATCCTTTTAGAAACATGCAAATGGAGAAGCAGCCCCGCTGTCAGCCCGAATCAGGTCTCCTCCCAGGTGTTCCTTAAGATTAAGCGCTTTTCTTCTCCGTCCTTCCCCGCAAACTGATCAGCGGTTGTCTGAACAGATAATGGAACGGTAAACAGCAGAGTAAACAGCTCGCTAATAACTTTAGTGCAAAACCTTCAGGGAAACGAAAAGGATTTGAACTTCGGGCTCCTGTGACGGGCTCGTCCATGTCCGGGTGCCCCTGGGTTGCTCGTCCCTGCTGATCGTGAGAGCAAACAGACGGAGCCTTCCTACCGCTAACTTGGACCCTGGCTTGGGTGCTGCCACCTCAACCCATCAGTGGTCTCTGGATGGCGAAGGTAGGGCCGGAAAGGAGCAAGCCTTTAGGAAAACACCCTTATCAGGTGCTGTCTTACTTCTGTTTGCTCATAATTAGCACACAGCAGCCTCTGCAGCCGGGGCCCCGCGCTCACCCCAGGCACCAGCGCTTCCCGAAGCCCGGCCGTGCCGGCACCGGTACCCCGGGGAGCTCTGCGTGGTGCGGGGCACATTTGTCCACACCAGGCTGCTGCTGCTGGCCTTGCTGCTGCTGCCTCACCCCCTGCCGCAGCCTCCCTGCCTCCCAGCACCAGTCCCGGCAGCGTGGCAGGAGGGAGAGCAAGGCCCGAGGCTGCCCCACGCGCCCGGCGAGGCTGCGAGCGCGCGGCCCAGATGCCGCCTGCTGCTCGCTCGACTTGGAGCACGCGTCATATTTTGTGCTGACTTCATGCAACGCGGAGAGTTGTACTTTCCAAGTAGCTGGCAACCCTTAATCAATGTTAATTGGCTCTAATTAGCATATGTTAATTAATGATATTTACTACAAATTAAAGGTATGAGTGCTCCCAGAGGGTTTCCTGTTCATCCAATTAGTGCCAATTAGTTGCAATTAACACGTGTAAATGAGATGCCATTGAACCCAAAACAAACAGCACATAGCCTGCCGTACTCGCTCGCAGTTGAACTTGCGCTCGTTGTGCCAAGGGGAGGGGGAGAAGGGCTGCAGAGGGCTTTTAAATAACCGCGAGGTCTCTAACATCTATTTAAGCTGGCTCATTATGTCTTATTTTGTCTCTCACTCTGCGCGAGCAAGTCGAAGGAACGTTGATCTGAATGAAAGCCCTCGACAAAATAAATGGGATGTGTTTTCCCGTCTTGCTGGACTGTGAAAAGGACGCTGCGATGTTTTAAGAAACCTGCCAGGCTGGTGTTCGCACCTGGTCCTCCCCTTGTGTCCGGCTGGGGGGATGCAGCCCCGAAATCGAGCTCCTTCAGCGCCTGCGGGGAGCGAAGAGGGACCCCAGCCCGCGCCAGGTGGGTCACATCCTGCTGCTGGCCCCAGGGACGTCAGCCGGGCTGCCCCCATCTCACCAGGCACAGGAGCAGCCCAGGACACCGAGCACCTGATCTAATTCCCAGTGTCCCCTTGGTGTTATTTGTTCCCAGGCAGTCGTTAGCACCATCAGCACAACGAGGGCTTTGGGAACTTGGCCCCGAGGGCAGCACGTCCACGGAAGTTTCCAGCCCCTGGCTTGCATTGCGCACGCAGTCTAGCAGGCAGCAGAACAAATTGTCATAATTGTGTTTAATTAAAAAGCGTAAATGGATTATCTTCAGGTAAGGATGATTTATTTAACCAATCAGTCTGATAGTCTGGAGATAGGAATCATCTGGGGGATGGGGGGGGTTCCTTTCCCCACCAGCCCCAATGTGTGCCGGGATCACAGCAAACCCCAGCCCAGCAGAGGGACCCCGCACGGCCCCGCGGCCTGAGGGCAGGCGCTGGACGTCCTCTTGCCCCATCTCTCTTGGGCTGACGTTATCCTTTTCCTTCTCCTTCCTGTTTTCAGATAAAAACTGCTGCCTGCTCCCATTTTTGCACGGTTTGTGGCCCACCGGACCTCTTGCCGAGGAGTTCAGCAGGGCTGAGAGGTGCCCGGGGGCTCAGAGCCGGCGGCGCCGCTGCAGCTGCCCCTGCGGCACGGGGAGCACGGCTCGGACGCTGAGCCCAGGGCCAGGCATAGAACACACGGCCACCAAACGAGCTTAATTAATTGGCCATCTGCTTGAAAAGCCAAGGACTGGGTGGCACTGGAGTGCGACTGCCGTGCTGTGAGCCTCCAAAACGCCTCCTGCAGTTGGGTGCTCTGGTGGCCAGCTCGGACATCCCGGCTTGCATCGTTTTTGTCTAAGTAAGTGCTCCTTGGTTCTGCACGAGGGAGGTGCTTCGAGGCAGAGCCTCCAGCTGCGGGGCTGCTCACGGCCAAGGGCTGGCAAGGGGAAAAGCCGAAGGGAAGGTGTTGGTGTGCTGTTTGCGTGCTGCTGGCCCAAAAAAGCGTCCGTGCGTCTCCGCACAGCTAACCACAGGCCTGGCCCCTTGTTGTGCTTACGTGTTTGGGGAATTATTTGAAGCCGTTACAACGAGAGCTGGGGAATAAGGCACCTGTGGTGTTTTCTGTTATTCCAAAGAAAATTCTTCTTGTGTTTAATAGGTGATGTTTAATAAAAATGAAAATGAGCTTATCCTGAGCAGGCATGCACGCCAAAAGCTGGCATTTAAATTAGAAATTATGATTTAATAACTTGTCAAGAAACTCACCAATGTAGCAGCGTGATAATTATTGAAAGGAAGCTTCATAAATAGCAGAACACTGCGATCTGTTACGAGAACCGTGCTCGCAGACCCCGGTGATCCCTGCGCAGCGCCGGGCTGCGGACCCCGGCGTGTCCAAACCCTCGCCCCCCGCACCGCGAGGGCCAGAGGCGGCGTCCGAGGGCCTCCAGGGAGCGAGGGGCTGCCGGCCACGGGCAGGGAGGGCTCCGGGGCTGGGACATCCACGTGCTTCGTCCCCTGGCTTTGTGCAGCTCGGCGAGGTGGCAGCGGGCGGCTGGATGCGCGCGGTGCTTTTGGTAGTGGCGCTGCTCCAGCTCGTGGGGACGGCGACAAAGCGAGGGAACGCTGTCCAAATACAGAGGGGCTGGCACAGGGGGAGAAGCTCGGCCGAAGCGCGTGCGGCAGAGCAGCAGGGGCTTGTCGGGGGGTGGGATGTGACAGACGGGGCCGCGGGGAGCTTGGCGCCGGTCCTGGGATGTGGCTGGGCCCAGCTCTGCCGCTGGGGTGGGCTCATGCTGGGGCCCCCCCGGAACAGCACCGGGCTGGGCCCAACCTTCCCTGCGGGAAACCTGGCATCAAATCCCGCTCCCAGCCTTGTAGGGTCAGCTCTGCCGCCCCGCGCCCTCGCGTCCCCTCCTACGACCCCGGCCTAGGAAGTGGTTGGAGAGATTCCTTGCTAGGAACAATGATCTTTGGTGGGGCCTGGTTATTTGAATCACGTCCCATCTCTTAATTTAAGCGAGATGTTTGCATAAGGACTGTTTAATATATATTTTAAATTACAATCTTGGCTTTCTGTTGGTTGGTTGCGGCATGTGACTCTCAGTTGGAAGGCCATTATTTCTGCTATGATTTACAAAGCAGTTAAGGCGAAATCAATGTAATAAATACTGAGGCATTGTAATAGATAATCCCGTGTATTTAAATGAGACGGACTGCTTGGCACAACATTTGGTTAGCGGGATGGCGTGAAAAACCCGCACAAAGGCAACTGGCAGGCTCAGGTTTCTGGCTCGGCCCCGGGAGCGCGCCGCGGCCGCCTGCCACCGCCAGGCAGGGGCTGCACCACGCCGCATTGCGTGCGTCCCTGCTCCGCGAGGATTCCCCCAAATCAGCCATAATTTAATTAAATGCTGCCGCTCCCGACCGGGAGGCGTGCTGGGGTCCCATCGGATGCAGTGGGAGCTCCAGCCCGTGCCCCCGGTGCAGCTCTCCGTTGCGTTGCTCGCAGCGCGACGCGTTGGCACGGGCTGTGCCGTGGTAAAAACGGGCCCTGAAAGACTTGAGAAACCCCGACCGCTGAAACGCGGCTGCGAGAGCCCCGTGTTCGTAGCACAGCCCTGCCGTAAACGCCGGCAGCGGACGTGGCACCCGTCCGGATGAGCTGCACGGGGGGGGAAGCCCAGGAAAACCACGGGAGGGAGCCGAGGTTCAGGGCAGCCCCCGCGCTGCCCGGTGCCGCTCAGTGCAAAAAAGCCAGAGCATAAAGGACGTAAGGACAAAAAAGGTCTTACACGAGCCGAGAGGCCTTCCTGCACAGACAGGGCGTTACGGACTGGGTTAGCTCGGTCAGCTCGTAGAATTCAAACATTTTTCTATTTATTTGGAAAGGATCAGGGGGAAAAAAGGGCACTGGTTACTGCTCCGTGCTGAGATGCGCTTTTGTGCCTCAGCGTTTGCCTCCCCCCCCGTCCCACCGCCGCTCCTCCTCCCGTGCGATCGGGGCATCCTGGGGGAAACTCGCAGGGATGAGCTGAGGGAGGGAAGAAAAATAACAAACTATGAAAGCGATGGGGAAAAATTGCTCTCCTGTTCCCTCTAAAACAAGAAAATGTCAAGGAAAAACTTTCATACAGATTTTTCCAGTATTTTTCAGTGGAAAATATGTTTCCTCAGAGAAATTTCAGGTCATTCTGTGCCTAAGTAGTGCGCCTGCTTATTATTCTGCGTCGTGCTCCAGGATTTTATTTTTTTTTTTAAAGCAAAAACAACTTGGGAGAGAGAGAAAATCTCTCTGACACTAAAATCAAATAGGTGTGCTTGAAAGTAATTGGACTGGCCCAGGAAAAAAAAAATAATGATGATAAAAAAAAAGCCCGGTGGATAATTTTGAGTTACCCGGTGGGCACCGTGCTGCACCGGGGGGCTTGGGCCACACGTCCCGGGGGCACCACAACGTCCCCAGGCTGAGTGCTGCTGGCAGAGGCATCGTCCCCTCCTGCAGCAGGATGAGGATTGGAGGCACCTGGGTGAATTAAAAAAAAAAAAAAAGGTTTTGATTCTATTTTTGCTTATTTTGGGTCTTTTTTTTCAGTGAGGTACCGCACCTTTGTTCCCCAAAAGAGCCCCCCCCCGGGGCTGGGCGCACCGGAGGGGCCCCGTTTCAGGTCCCTCCCCCTCCTCCATTTTGGCTGCTCCAGCCCCAAAGCCGGGCAGTTTGGTGCTCTGGGCAGGCTGCCACATCTGTCACCTCCCGTCCCCATCAAACGGGGACACGAGGCAAGGTTAAGCTCGGGTCACCCGTCCTGGTCACACGTTGCTGCCGGCGCCCCTGGGGAGCCTGGGGCCGGGGACAGGCCGGTGGGACACAGAGCAGGCTGCTCCCTGTGCTCGTGCCGGCCACCGGGGTGTCCTCTGCCCGCATCAGGCTTGCAGCGTGCTGATGAACCTCGTGTTAATTGCGGTGCCGAGAGGCTCGCGACTTGAAGCGCAGGCTGCCCTCACTTCTGCTGGTGCAGAACCAATGCTGGGTGCGATGGGGAGGCAAAATGTAAGTGGCGTTGCATCGGGTCTCGGCTGCCAACATCGCTGCAACCAGCGGCCGTGTGCGGGTGAGCTCCACGCGGCTCCACCACCCGTGGCCTTGGCTCCTCCAGCCCAGAGCTCCAGGCTTGGACAGCGGGGCACAGCTTTCCCTGAAATCCCACAGATTTGGGACCCGGGCCGCAGCCTCGGCCGGGCAGGAGGGATTCTCCATGGTCTTGCTGCAGGGCCAGGAGCAGGTGCACCAACACCTCGAGCCCGGAGGCTTTGGGCTGCTGCTCGCCTGCAGCCAGTGGGGCTGGTGGAGGTGCCTCCCCTGGGTTTGCCGGCTAAAGCCGGGCGGACGTTAGCTGGGGCTTGGTGTGTCCCTAGAAGTGGGCTCAACCCTTTGTTTTCACTAAATCTGCGTAAAACCGTGCTTCTGCGCGACGTGGCTCTGTGTAAATCCCGCTCCTGATTGACTCAATGCAAACCAGCAGTAACCCTGGGTGTAACTGAGGTGCGTGTGTCTGGCCACCTCTCTTCGTGCCTGGCTCAAGTCTCGGTGGCTGCGGTGCCCCCCCCCAGCTCTGCCCCCTGCCCGTTCTGGGCGATTTGAGCTGTACCAGGACGGGCAGGGGAGGAGGAGCAGGGGACAGGACGGGGGGGAGGAGGCTCCCAGGCCAAGTCACGGTGCTTGAGAAATGGGGCACGCTGAGCTGGAGGGGGGCTCGCTCAGCCTCCGCAGGTGCCCGGGTCCCTAGCGTTGACATCAAGCAGCCCCTGACAATCCCACTCTGCCTTTTACTATCAGCCTAGTAAACAAACCTGGAAATGCACAAAATTCCACGGAATGTCTCCTCCATAGAGGCTTTATGATAAATGGAACAAGGCAACAGCTCTGAAAAAAAAAAAATTAAAATTAAAATGTAGAAAATTGACACTTGGAATTGAGCTGGGACGCGCGCTGGAAACGGCACCGGCGTGTCGGCGAGGGGGGGACCCGCAGCCCTTCCTTAAACCCCGCCGGTACAGGCTAATTTATATGCAGTTATTCACGTGTGCAGTAAATTCCAATTATGTTTACAGATGTCTGCTTAACATTTATGGAAAAGGAACCTCAGCATGTCTGAAATATCCTTATAAGGGGCTTGGACTGGGCTATTTTTTTTTTTTTTTACCAACACCAATTTAATTATATTTTGCAGATTTGAAAAAAAAAAAAAATCCAGCTGAGCTCTCTGATAGAAGGTTGAACATCCAATGCATATATTTAGGTTGCGTGACCGCTGCGTAGATGTTTTAGCTGTGGTTTTTTTGTTTTCACCTGGAACTCGAGAGTTGAGGTGATTTTTCGGCCACAAATAAACGCGCTGAGGGGTGCGCAGGTGTTCGGATGTCTTCCTATCATGGGTTCGTTTTGGCCCTGACGCTGGGATTTCTGTAGTTAAATGTCACGGTGGTTCTGCATGCGTGCCGCGCTGCCGGCCGCGGGGTCGTTACCTCTGGCTCCTGCCCGTTCCTTCTCCTCCCGCTTGCCCGCTGAGCTGCGGCGTGGTGGGGCTGGTGGCCGCGGGGCATCTTTTGGAGCACGTTCTCTGTTTTTTTTGATTTTGGTGTCGTTTTTTTTTCAACAGAACTGGCACCAGAGAACAGACACAGCGTTTGGTGTCGGGTCAGCTTGGCCTGGCCGTGTGCGATGCCTCCGGGACTCCACATCACCCATGCAGAGCTCGGGACGAGGGCGAATGCCCAAGCTTCACAGGCCCGAGGCCGTCCTGTGGGGTGCCCCTGGCTGCCCCCGGGCTAGGACAAGGGCAGTGGATTTGGATGGTGAGGGGCTGGTGGAACGGGCGCTGACCCCGGTAATCGCCTGCCTGGTGCCGCAAGCGTCAGCGAGGAATTTTGGTGTGGGAGGACGCGGAGGCCCGCCCTGCTGGGTAACCCGCTCGATCCGCGAACATATGAGGAATAAACGTGCCAGATTTTTAAAATGGGTTTTGTTTATTAGCACACCCTTAAGGAAATAAATCATACATCATTAGGAGTGATGTCTTCTCCCCAGCCATCGTCATTATTATTAGCACACTGATCCAACAGCCCTGCGAGTTTCGCTCTGCCATTTATTCAGGGATCTTAAAGACTTTACAAATATTAACTAATTAAAGCAATGAAGATTTTATTTCAACAGCTAGAGAAGCCCATTGGTGGGAAGCACCCAGACTTTCTGGGCACTTCTGGAAGCAGACCCGGAATTTCTGGGCCTGGGCATCGCTGCGCGTTCAGACGCGGTGCCTGGGGTCGGATGCCTCCGCCTCTGCTCCCTGCAGCCGTGGGTGCAGAGATGCGGTGACGGCACGCGGGGACCTGGCCGATGGCAGCGCTCCATCCCGGCACCGCAGGGGTGACAAACCCGGTGGTGAGCTGTGCGAGGTCGTCCGTCGGGGGAGCAGCGGGGTCGGGCTGGCCCTGTTCCTATGGCCCCGCGTGCTCCTGCGAGCAGCTGGCGTGCGAAGCTCAGCTCGCGGCGCTAACACCGGCTGCAGGGAGCTGCACAAACATCTCAGGTGCCGGACAGGAAAACGGCCAGTTTGGGCCGGGGCATAACAAAGCGGGTGTGAGCAGCCTTTCACGCTACACTTCTGTCGCTTTGGAATGGAAATGCCACCGTGGGACGGTGCCCGCGGGACAGGCAGTGCGAGACGGCCCCACCGGGCTCAGCCCTGCAGCAGCCCCGCAAGGCATCGGGGCTGGGGCTGGGTGTTGTTTGCCCTCAAGGTAGGGGAAGGGAGCAGAGAGCGGCGCAGCCGGTGGGTGCAGCGCAGCCGAGCGGGAGCTGGGAGAGGCGGGGAGTGCCCGTCCCGCTGCGGGGTGACCCCACGGAGCTTCTCCCAGCCCCTGCCCTGCTCCCCGTGCCCTTAATTCTCACCAGCCTGGCTGTGTGGTGTGTGACAACGACACGAGGAATTAATTTTGGAACAAATTGAGGTTTTCAAAGGGAGTTCATGAACATAGAAACTTGGTCCTTGGCGAGGCTGGGGGTGGCTGTGCCCCGTGCAAGGGGCTCATCCTGCGGTGTGGCAGTGGCACGCAGGACAGCAGAGCATCCTCGGGCAGGGCCCTCACGGGACCTGAGCTGTCCCTCGGCTTCTACTGGAAAAATTAGCTGAAATTAGTGAAATTTCACACGCTGGGACAAATGGGTCTGTTGTTTTGCATCTTGAGGACTGTATATTGATGAGTTTCAGAGGAATGGGACTGTGGCTGTGCGTGCCATAGCCTTGCTAGCGTTAAGCTGCATATGCGCACAGCCAAACTTGGCACGTCGCTTCTGGCTGTGCAGTGAGACAACAGCACGGTTTTAAAGTGTGCAATTTTAAAAATAAAATCATACATTTGGGCACATCTTACCGCAAGGCTCCAGTTTCATGCCAATGCTATGGTGACCCTATAGGAATCAGATGCCCCAGTAGGAGTTTGGGTGTCATGAGCGGTGCGGGACTGAGCGGTGTCAACGAGCTCTGTCTGGAGCGTGCCGGTGCCCTCTCTGATCGCCCCCCGCAGCCCCTGCCCCTGTCCCGGCTCCACCTGTGACGCCTGGGGCCGGGCAGCGGGGGGCTGCATGCGGTGGGGCGGGAGGGGGCTCCCTGGGCAGAGCCTCCCCATCCCCTGAGCCTTGACATGAAGCCTCTCCAAAGGCGCTGTGACACAGGGTGCTGTATAGGAACGTGGCATCACATTACGGAACCTATATATAGAAGAAAATTAATCAGAGGCCGGGGCTAAGCAGGCAGATACAAATACCGCCCGGGGCCGGGCTCCTTTCCACCAGCAGCCGGGGGAGCCGGGCTGCGGGGCTCGGGACAGGGACGGGGACAGGGACAGGGCTGGGGCTGCTCCTGCACCCGCCGCAGGTAGGCAGGGGACGGCGGCGCCCCGCCGGCGGTGCAGAGGCGGCGTCCCCGCGTTTTACCGGGACAGCCGCTTTGCTCCGACCCCGTCCTTGCTGGGCAGCCCGAGGCCCCCTTCTGCTGGTGCCCCCACCCCGCGCTGGGCACCCCCACCTCCGGTACCGCGCCTGCGGGGACCCGACGCCGGCCCCGGCCCTGAGCGGCGGCAGGAGCGGGGCCGGGAGCCGGGGAGAGCCCCGGGAGCCGGAGGAGGGGGCCCGGGGCCGGCCGAGCGCGGTGCCCCCGGCGGGACCCGGCCCGCTCCCGGGGACGGTCGGTGATGGGGAGCAGGGAGCGGCACGGCCCCGCCGAGCCTGGAGAGAAGAGACGATCCCGGGGTACCGAAACGATTAATTAATTCGCTAAAGAACTGCACCTTGCTTTGCGGATTTTCTTTTCTCTTTTTTTTTTTTTTATTTATTTTTTTTGTTTGTTTACCTCGCGGCCGTCCCGCAGCCGGGGCTCAGGGAGCGGGGGGCGCGCTGCTGGCAGCCGTCGCTTGCCGTAAGGTGAATTTCAGCCAGAAGTCAACCGATAAAATAGGCGGTGAGAGCGGCGGCGGTGGGAGTGCCTGCGTGAGTAATGGCCTCGGGCTTCCGAGCCCTGAACTTAACGCGCCGAGGAAATCCCCGGGGTCACAAAGTGGGAGAAGCGCTGCAGCCCGGGCCGAGGGATTTTACCTCCGCGGAAGGTCGCCC
Source organism: Heteronetta atricapilla (assembly GCA_011075105.1). NCBI lineage: Eukaryota > Metazoa > Chordata > Aves > Anseriformes > Anatidae > Heteronetta > Heteronetta atricapilla. The sequence continues at coordinate 9,834,808 of CM021749.1, forward strand.
GCAACACACCGCTCGCAGCCGGGGCTGCCCCCGGACCCCCGAACCCCGGACCCCCGGTCCCCAGCCCCGAGGGGCTCCGGCGCCGGGAGCCGCTGCTCCGCCGGGAGAACGGCCCCGAGCCGCCGCCGCTCCCCGCTCCGACCTTTCCTTCCCTTCCTTCCCTTCCTTCCCGTCCTTCTCTTCCTTCCCTTCTTCCCTTCCCACCGCCTTCTCCCCGCCGGGCTGACCACGCGGCTGAATTTATGAAGAGCGATGTTTTAGCAGAAATCCCCCCGAGTCTCCCATCAGCCCTAAATCCCCAGCCTGCTCTCCCTGGGAGACCTCCTGACACAGAGCATGCCAAAACAGCTTCGTTTTGCCTATGCATTAGCAATCTATTTTACCTTTTTGACATCTCTCACACATAAAACCGTAAGAGAGAAATAAAATATCTGTCTCTGGGCGAAAATAAAGCTTTGCCTCCCTCCTGATCTATAGGATATAAAATAAAGCCATGGCTTTGATAGTGGCTTTTCCTTACACCGGAGTTGCTTTTGCACACACGGAGACAATGAAGATGGATGAGCTGGGATCGGGGCGTCCTCCTGGGGTTTGTTTCACCCTCTTTTTTTATAGTCTCCCCCTCCCCGTCCCCGCCACCTCTTTACTTTTCTTTCTTTTCTCTGTTGTTCGCCTTTCATCTGCCCTTCCTCTGGCCGGCAGCCCGCACAAGCCCGCTCAGCTGCCGCCCGCCCGCTCCCCGGCAGCCGGTCCCGCCGGGACCCCCCGGCCCCACGGCCCCGCCGGGGCTCGGGACCCGCTCCGGGGGCTCGGGACCCGTTCCCGGGGCTCGGTCCCCATCCGACCCCGGGCGCTCCGCGGCAGCTCTCGCTGAGACGCGCACTCGGGTCCGTAATGATTTATTAACCGTATTTGCAGCGCGGGAGCCTCGGGCGGCACCGACAGCAGGCAGCGGAGGGGCCGGAGCCCGACGGGAAGGGGCCGGAGCGGGGCGGCCGGGCCGTGTTAGCCCTCGGCAGCGATCCGGCACGGCGGGGTAGGGGCGAGCTCTCCGGGACGAGCACCCCTGGGGCGGAGCAGCCCTCGATGGGAGCACCCCTCGGCTCAAACACCTCTGCCGAGCTCCCTCCAGCAGACCCGCGCCGGGCTGCCGGCACGGGGCCGTTGCACGGCGGAAGGAAGCCGCCCTGCGATGCCTCCGTGTCCGCGTAGCGCCGCAGCCGCTGCTCGTGGCACCGGGCAGAGCCGCCGGCTCCGGCCCCGCTGCTGCGGGGGGCGGCCGGGGACGCGCCGGGGGTGTCCGCAGCTCCCGCGGGGACCGGGAGGCCGCAGCCTGGCGTCGCCGGGCTCTCGCTGCCCGTGCCCGGCTCGGGCGTTTTAAAACGAAGGAAAAAATCAAAATAAAACCAAAAAAAAAAAAAGAGGGGAGGGGATGAGGCCGGGTGCCGCCGGGCAGTTCGCCGGTCCCCCCTTCCCGAGCCGCCTCCGCCGCTCCCCGCTCCGGCCCCGGGAAGTTTCTCCGCGGCTCCGCTCGGGGGAAAATCGCGGCGGGACCCGGGGAGGGGCCGGGACAGACCGCAGGGAGACCCCCGAACAGCCCCGGGATCCCCGAACAGCCCCCCCGGGCCGTCCCGTCACCGGGCGATGGGGACGGGAACGACGGTGAGAAAATGCAAGTCCCAGCTGGCTGAACGGGACTTTTTTCCTGTGTTAGATTTAATATATATTATATATATTTAATATATATATATATTATTTTCGCCCCTTTTTTTCTGGTCGAATGGGGCCAGGGGGGCCGCTCCGTTCCGAAAGGCCCCGGGGCGAATTCCCGAATATAACGGGGCGATAACGAGGGGAAGGAAGCGAAGCGGCTGCCCCGGGGCGAGGGGTCCCCGCCGGCGGGTGCGTGCCCCCGGGGGAGGTTTGGAGCCCGGAGCCCGCTGGAAGCAGCGCCGGGGGTTTCGCCGCTCCTCGGCCCGGGGGGGTCGCAGCGCCCCGGGAGGGACAGGGGGGGCTCGGGCACCCCGCGGGGCCTGCGGGGAGCCCGGGCCGGGGGCAGCGGCGTGTGCCCGGAGCTGGAGGGGCCGGGGCCGCCCAGCTGCTTGCGGGGCCGCCTGGGGATGGGGGGGGGGGGGGGGGGGGGGAGGGGGAATTAAAAAAAAAAAAAAAGGCGCTGTGAAAGCAGCCCCGGCGCTTGATGGACAGGAGCTGCTCCTCTCCTCTGCCGCATTCAGCCCCGCCGCCACCGCGTGTCCCCGGGGGCCCGCACTCAGAGGGGGGAGGTCCCCGGGCAGCAGCGGGCAGCTGGCGCCGGGCAGGGCCGGTGGGGACCCCCCCACGCCGAGCACGGAGCGCCCAAAGGCGGCCACGGGGCTCCCCGGGTCCCGCTGGGCGGCGGGGACAAGGCCGGGCTGCGGCCGGGCAGGGCCGGGGCGCCCCGACGGGGCTCCGAGGGCCGGGGGACACCGGGGGGCCGCGGGGCTGCCCCGGTAACGGAGCGGCCGGGCCCGGGGTCTGCAGGTTCCCCCATTCCTCCCGATCCCGGCCGAGGCTGCGGGCAGGGCACGGGGCCGCAGCTCCGCTCCCGGCAGCGGGCGGTGATTCCCTGGCTTCGGTTTCCGCCCGGTTCTCCCCGTCTCGTCCTCCCCGGTCCCGTCGGCGTCTGCCCGAGGACGAGGAAGACGCCGGTGAAGGCGCAGCCGGGGGGCTGCGGGCTGCGGGCCGTGCTTGCGGCGCTCCGGAGCGCCCGGGCCGCTGGACCCCGCCGCCCCCCGGCAGCGGCCGGACCGGGCCGGGGGCCGCGGGGGGGTTGCGGTGACAGCCCCGGGGGCCGCGGCAACGCGCGGCGGCAGCGATCGCGTCCCTCCCGGCGGCTGCCCCGGGAGCGGCGGCAATGGGCGAGCGGCTCCGGGCGGCGGAACAGAGCGAGCACCGCCCGCGGCGGGCGGCCGGTACCGGCCCCCCCCCCCCGAGCCCCTGGGGCACGTCGGGGCGCCGCGGCCCGGCCCCTCCATCTCCATCCCCATCATCCTCCTCCTCCTCCCGGGACGGGCGGCTCCCGGTGCCGCCCCGCAGCCTCCACGCCCGGCTCTGCGCACCGGGCGGGCTCCAGCCCCACCGACGGAGCGGAGCGGAGACGGGGCGCCGGTACCGAGCGAGCCGCCCCGTCCCCGCCCCTCCCGCGCCCCGCCACACCCCACCTACCCCATGCGGCGCGTCCCGGGCCTCCGCGCGGGCCGGGCCGAGCCGAGCCGGGCCGAGCCAGACCAGACCGGGCCGGGCCGGGCCGGGCGGCGTCGGTGTCGGCTCAGCCCCCCGCGCCCTCGCGGCTCTATAAAGGGCCGCGG
>CM021749.1:9843464-9893160 GCA_011075105.1 Heteronetta atricapilla
TCCCTTTTCCCTTTTCCCTTTTCCCTTTTCCCTTTTCCCTTTTCCCTGGCTCAGTGTAGGTCACAGGTTTATAAAAGGGACTGAGCAGAGCCTGTTTTTTCTCAAAGCTCCTGCTGCCTTTCCTAGGAATTTTGCCCACCGTAAGGAGCCGTTCCCATGCTTAAAGCCGAGCGGGATCCAATCTGGAGGCCCCAGCACTCTGCAGATTTGAATTCTGTGCTCTTCAGAGCAAGCTCGGTGTTTCTGAAGACCCTAATCCAGCAACAATTGCACAGTCAAAACTCCTTTTGAAATCATTGTCGCGTTGGGTTCTTGTAAGTCCTTGTTTACAAGAGCATTTCCATTGACTTCAGTAGCATTACTCGGGTGAATAGCGGTCTGCAGGAGAAGGCCCTCTGAACACATGTGCTGCCTGGATGGGTTTTACATGCGTGTGCTCATTCTATACCTGCGGAACCGTGGCCATGACATGTGTGTAACTGTGCGTATGTGCAATGTATTTTCAAAAGTGTTTTTAGAATTACTCTCTTCTGATCTTTTCTTCCTGGGCTGCTGCTGGTCTCGGTGACCTTCACCTTGTTGCTGTACCCCAGCAGAAAGTGCAGTCGGAAGCTCAGCCCCGTGCAGCCCCGCTCTGTTGCCTGCTTTTTGGTGGCCTCGATGGAGTTGGCCGGGGGAGCGGTGCGTGCCCTCCTGGCGCAGACAAGGGAGCTCTGTTTTTAAATGTGCAAGGCTGAAGATTTTGCAAATCCCATGTGTAAGGCCGTTTACTAGGAAAAAAAGGTACACAGGAGATATTGTAAGTATTATTCATACCGAGCTGATCTATACAGGGGAGATATTTTAAGGATAACAGGTGTCTTTACAATGCCGCGAGTTTCCAGCATTTGAACAACTCCGCTCTCGGCTCACATCGGCTGCGTGCTGCGTTCACTGTGCGCTCATTGTGTGGCACTCCTCTGCCGTTCCCTTTCTTCTTCAGTCATTTCCATTATCCAGTTACTCAGGCCGTTGCTTGGGGAATGGTAGGGGATTTGTAAAGAGCTGTATCCCAAGGGTCAGAATGTACTTAAATTATGATTTGTAGACAAATGATGTATATTATTTTAATATGTGTACGTGTACCCAGATGCTGAGTGACGGGTACATGATACAAATCTATAAATAAATATAATTTTAAAATATCAGTGGTGATTTACATACTTTTGCTATTCTAGGAAGTGAGAAATAACGTAGTGTCCTCTCAGGATTCTTTTGCCGTGGTCGGGAGTTTTTCCCCGAACAAGAATGTTGTATTTAAGCCTGGCATGTTCTTGCAATATTAAATATAAGCAACTGCAGTCTTGCTTTCTGTTCCCGAGCCGGTATACAGACTGGTATTTACATTCACATATGTTAAGCTTAAACAATTGATCCGTATCCTTGAGCTCTGCAGCCTGCGCTGCCGAGCCAGGGCCGGGGAGTTAGCAGGGAGCAGGTTCTGGAAGGTCTTTTATTTGTGTCTGCCATTGTGCTGCGGGGCTCTGCGTTCCAGATGGCAACAGAACGTTCCTGAAGTTCTAACTGAAATTCGTGGCACCACCGAAAATATGTTTTGGTTATGAATCCATCTGCGAGTGCTATTCTTCTTCTGTTGCTTTTTAAACGGTGTTTGTGTTGCTTGTAGTTATGGACCATGAAGTCAGGCTTACAAAGCTGAGCTGCTCGTTGTCTGGAGAGTTTTTCATTCATTAAACCCAGCAGTGTAACACAGGAACGGAAGAGTAAATGTGGCCTTACAGTTATCCGGCCTTCACATTAGTAAATATTTATCTTTGAAATTACTGTGACTGGCATCGTAAGGGTACCCTTAGGATGACTGATTTTCTGCGGGGCGTTTACCATTTGCGTGTGGAATCCCAGGGCTGGATGCCTGTGGCTGCTCTCATTGTGCTCTCACTTTCTGCTTCTCAGGGAATACCCCTCGGCCCCCCACTTGATGCTCCCTGGGGATAAGGGGCGCAGTTGGTATCTCTCAAGTCTTCTGTTACGGGCTGCCTTGAAATTCAGGAATATCTTTGTTTTGATCACATTCGGAGCGCTGTTTGGGCAGCGTTTTTTGGCAGCCCTAAGAATTAGATTTTTCCTGTTTGGTTTCAGTACAGGCGTGCTTCCTGCGGTACGGGAGCCTTCAAAGAGGCTGATGGTATCTCCGTCGTGAGGAATGACTGGTTAGCTCTGTTCATCTCAGAAGCCCAGGCTGCCAGGACAGTTCTCCTGTGATGTTGTAGGGAGGTCTGCATGTGGCGTGAGGATCGTCATGCAACACAGACTGGAAATGTAAGCTGGAAAACATCCCCACTGACTCCTATAGAAACGCAGTCGAACGCATGCCGAGGTGTTTCGGGGAATTGTTGAGAGTGAACCTTATGATAAAACCCACCTTGTGTGATTGAGCTTAGCATGTCGGGAAGAGCTGGAGCGCTCTCTTTTTTGTGCACCAGAGAGTGCGCACGTGTGGTTTGCTCTGTGAGGTTTTTGTGGAGGAAAAATTGATTTTTGCTCTGTCTCAAAAGGTTTTCTTCCAGTTTTTCAGTTGTCTCTGTGTGGCCTTCAAAATTCCTATTTGCTAGAAGCATCTTTTGGTCTTATTTTATTCAGACAAACTATATTCATTATGGTTTTGGATGTAAGAACATCCAAAAGGAGTTGAATAAATCTTGAAAATAATTGTTTTTTGAATGAGTGACAGGTTAGGTTAGGAATATCAGAAATACCAAAGTAAATATAAATAACATTAATAAATTAATTAAAATATAGATAAATATTTATAGTGAGAGAAATTTTATAAACATCTAAATTTCCTGTAATCTAATTTCTTTTACTTGTTAGGTTTTATATGTGTGCATTCTTGCTTCCCCCATCTTCTATCAATTTTTTTCCTTTTTCACTGACAAATTGTGTTGCTGGTTTAAAAAGAAAATCTAAAAATGAAATAGCATGGCTAAAATGAAAAAGGTCAGCTTGGAAAATTACATTTGCTTGCCAAAACGTTGGAAAGATAAGCTCAGCTCTGGCTGGTAGCTATTTTTGGACAGTATGCAGTCCTCTGTATGTGGGTCAAATTCTGCTGTTGATAATGCAATTCAATTAAATTCAGTAGACGCGACTCTGGTGCATGTAATTCTCGTGGCTCTCCCTGGGAATCCTGCCACAGCGTGCTGCCTGCAGACTGCAGCCCAACTTGCTCCCACCACTCTGCTCGCCAAGGTAAGACCCAAACGCCGAGTGCTGCTGAGCGCAGGTTACGCAGTAAATTATTCAGTGTTGTTGCCTGAATGGCTCTGCGCGGCCAACACGTTTCCCTACTTCTATATTTAAGAAATGCTCTGAAAAGATGGATTTGTATTAATAACCTGTAATTATACAGACACACGAGTATGATATGGTCTTTCACTTCCCAAGCTACCATCTAATCTGACAATTTCCTAAAAGATGACAAGCGCCACAAATCCACAGGAGCAAAAGAAGCTGAGTGTGAGAAATGGAAAATACTTTTTTGTAGCACAGACTACTGAAAATTCCCTTGTTTATCTGTTATGTGTTTAGGGTGTTATTTCCGTTTTAGCAAATAAGCATGTAAATAAAAAGTAAAATTAAGAGGAAAAATGCCAAAGAAATTATGTCAGTTAATTTGATGGCTTCTGCTTATAGTTTATAAACAGGCAGAGGGTTTTACAGAACGTACTGTCATGCATAAAAAGGCTTTCATGATTGTCTTAAATTAAAATGTATTGATATCATTTTTGTACAAATATTCTCCCACACGGTTATGAATCCAAACCACAGCAGCATGGTTTGAGGGCATGTGAACCAGGAATTAAAACCGAGTCTGAGAGTCTGATTTAATTACCCAGCTAAGTGAAAGGCAAAAGGGAGAGAATAAACTGTAAAGAAGGAGCCTGTGTTGGTGAAATATTTTAACAATCCATGACTTTAATACAGTGGATTTTGTTTGATGTTGTTTTATACCGAGTGAATCTCCTTATCAGAAATTTTAGATGAACAGCTCCTGCAGCCTTTTGACTGCTGATGAATGGAGCTCTTGGGTAACGTGAGCGAGCGCCAGCATGCGAATAGGCCCGAGGGTCAGAGCCTCCTCCGGTCTTCCCCGCTCCACAGCAGCGCAGGGGAAGGTGCAGGCGATGCCCGCTGCTGATCACAGCGTGATTTTTCCCCTCTTCACGCTCATTTTGCACCAGGGTGAATGGCTGATGCACGGCAGAAAAGCAGGTCCATAAGATTTGACAGGATCCCTCGTTTACAATCGTATGCAAATTTTGCTGGGCTGGGGATTTATTCTGAACAATTGTCCCATTAATCTCAATGGGTAAGATCCTGATTTCACCAAAATGAGCAATAAAAATTCTGTTGACTTCAAGAAGCCAAATTTTTGCTTTTTTACTTAAAAGGACTCACGCGACTCACTATATATTTATTTATGAATTATACTGGGCACGTTCTATTTAACCACCCCTAAAAGCTTCTTCCCTTTATTGATGGGGCTCTCTATTATTTGTTAGGTTAGTGTAGAAAACATCCCCTTTTCTCTGTAAAGTGCAGAGATTTGAAAATGAAATTATGCGTGGGGCTATTTAAAGCTGTTCTTTGGGTGGATACTTCCAAGTAACTGTTCAGGTAAGCACTTGTTTCTGCTACTTAGTTTTCTATAGATTTATTTCTCCGGACTCCTCCTTTGTTTATAATGGCCTCTTTTACTCTGGAAACAAAATATCTGTGAACTTGAAGGAAAAACTAGAAGCGAAGCCAGCAGAGATGCACCATGTACTTCTGTTTTAGAAAGCTGTGTCAGTAACAAATGTGATAGCAGCGCTTAATTTCACATCGCTGAAGCCATGGCAAACCCACACAATATATAACGCAGAGCATTATACCTGTCAGTCACACCATGATAAAATAAATACAAATAAAGTTGAAATAAAATGAAATACTTGACCACATAAAATGTGGTTTTATGTGATCTTAAGGGTTTGGTTTGCAATAAAAACGTGCATTTTCAGTGAGCATTAGTTTTTTGTATAAATTGAACTGCCCCATCTTCACGCTAGCAGATACTGAACAGTTTACACAATCAGAGGATACGTGAGAGGGGGAAAGGGGTGTGTGCTGCTGTTGTTGCTGCTGTTTTGTTTTGATTTCCCCCAGTCTTCCTCTACCTCGGTGCCTCTCAGGGCTCCCAGCCCCAGCTGAAGTTGGCAGGTAGCAGAGCGCTGCCGGGGCTGCCGAAGGAAGTGGTAATTAATGATATTCCTCTGCCCTCTGTAGGACAACCGGCTGCACTGAACACTCCTGCTTCGGGGAAATAAAGCTGGGTCCTGGAGTAACGGAGAAACGTGTGCCACTGCCGCCTGGCTCGAGCGTTTCTGCATTCTGATTAGAACGCGTGTCTGGATTATTTTTTATAGCATTCAAAAGCAGATAAGCAGCGGGGAAGAGTCTTGTGTAGACACGAAGGGGATGAGCAAGCAAAGCAGCCTCCTCAGTTCAGCTCTGAGCCAGGGCTTGAGCCATTCCCTGACTGAAGTTTGCAGCTTGCTGCTGTCACTCTCCCAGACAGAACCCAAGTGCCAGTTGTGCGGTGCCCAAATACTGGAGTCCAGCCTGACCCGCCTGAAGTAGCTTGTTCATTTTGGGATGTGAAATTTAGTCCCACATCCACAATTTCAGATGTTGATTTGGGTCTGTGCCAACCTCACAAATAACCGTGCACAGCTCCCAGGTCTCATCTCGTGTTTTGAGGCCGCCTCACCCCACAAAGCCGCCAGGAGAAACTGGAAGCAGGTAAAACCAAGCGGGTCTGGGACTGGCATAGATCTGGTGCAGGAATCCCCCCCACGCAGCTAGGCCGAAGGGCAGCGCCTGCCATTTGGGTTGCACGTTTGTGACAGGAACACTGGCTTAAACAGCGTATTTATCACCTGGGACAAGAACTGAATTAATTCACTCTATGCAGTTAGCAGTACCGAAACAAGAAGTGCAATGTTGATTAAAAATAAATAAAAATGAATGTTTTGCGTTGTGTAACACGGCTGTGCTTTTGAGCAGCTAATCGCCATTATTGTGCCTTTCGGCCCCAGAGCACTTGGCAAATACTAATTCTCACGTCTCAGACTGATACAAATACCATCCTCATTCCCATTTTAGCGACGGGCAGAACGAGAGAAGCGCTTGCCGTGCGGCGCAGCACACCTACACCCCCCCAGCGCCCCTGGGCTTGCATGGGGGAGCTCGGGCGTTAGATGCGTTCGTTTTTTGCGCCCACAATGTCTCCTAACGCAGACATTTAACAGCTGAGCGGCGGGATGGGACGCCCGGGGCCCGGCACAGGAATGAGCCTCGGGCTCCGTGTGGGGAGGCTGGGGGGGGGGGGCCCGGCCCGGCCCGGCCCGGCCCGGCCCCGCCGCCTCACGGTGCCCGGCCCCGCGGCCGCCCCGCCTCAGCTCGGCTCCGCCCCGCCGCCCGCCTCCATCCCTCCCTCTTTGGCTCCCTCCCTCCTCGAGAAGATGGCGGCGCCCTTGGCGCAGCAGCTGGAGGAGCTGCTCAACCCCCGGCCCAGCCTCCGCGACCCCGAGGACGACGCGGAGGAAGGTGTGGAGGGGTGGGCGGGAGGACGCTTCGGTACCTGCGGGGATGTGGCGGGGTGGAACGGGCCGGAACGGGCTGGCCCGGGACGGGACGGGGCCGCACGTGGCGCCTCAGCCGGCCGGGGAGGGTGGTTCGGGGCTCGGCCCCGGAGCTGCCACGCGGTCCCCGGTGTCCCCCCTCGGTCTCCTCCGACCGCGGCGGGGGAGGTCGGCGCTCCCCCTGCGCCCCCCGCCGCGGGGCGTCCCGCAGCACGCGGGGCTCGGGCGGCGCCACCCGGCGGCACCGGGGGGCACCTCAGGGAGCGGGGGCACCTCGGGGAGCGGGCCCAGGTCACCTCAGGGATCAGGTTTTCGTCAGGGATCACACCCGGGGACACCTCAGGGATCGGGGTTACCTCAGGAATCAAGTTTACCTCAAGGATCGGGCCCGGGACCACCTCAGGGACCTGGGATTACTTCAGAGATCACACCCGGGGCCACCTCAGGGGTCAGGGTTACCTCAGGAATCAAGTTTACCCCAGGGATCAGGCCCAGGTTATCACAGGGGCCAGGTTTACCTCAGGGATCAAGCCTGGGGATGCCTCAGGGATTGGAGTTACCTCAGGGATCAAATTTACCTCAGGGATTGGACCTGGGGTCATCACAAGGGATTGGGGTTACCTCAGGGATCGGGGTACCTCAGGAATCAAGTTTACCTCAAGGATTGGGCCTTGGATCACCTCAGGGATTGGGGTACCTCAGGAATCAAGTTTACCTCAGGGATCGGGCCCGGGGTCACCCCAAAGGACTAGGGTTACCCCAGGGATCGGGGTTACCTCAGGGACCGGGGTCACCCCAGCACCCAAGTTACCTCAGGGCAGCCACAGCGTGGGCTTCTGCCACAGGTTTTGAGAGGCCAGGGAGGGGATCCAGCTGGAAACCTCCAGGGTAAGAGACAAAAAGGAGCTGCTCTGCCGCTGATCTTTTTCCTGGTAGTCCACCATAAATGTTCAAGGCTGGAGGCAGGCGCGGGCAGCTTGAAAGCCTGGGGCTTTCCTGGTGCTGTGGGTGCGAGGCGCTGCCGTGAGCGATGGAAGTAGCAAGATTCGCTGCTGGAAGCAGCAAGTTCACCATTGCACACTGACAGGCGTTGGCTTTAGGAGGTACAAGGCAACAGTCCTCGTAAGCATTGTGCCAGCTAGCCTCATTCATCTGCACAGGTGTACAGGAGAGCAATAGGATCTTCTAAGATAGGCAACATCGCAGTTACTGTTGAGGAAATGGATGTAGCCAGCGGAGACGCCTTCCAGTTTTTAATAATTATGACTTATTTTCAGAGTTTAGCATAGCCCGAGACCTCCGGAGCAGTCTGCAGAGTGCTACAGGACAGACCGCATCTGCCCCTCTAGCCCAGATATTCCTTGGCGCTGAGCATCTTGCCAGCCTCCGGTAGTTGGAGTGACTGTTGAGGCCAGAGCTTGTTGCCTTGATTATGAGCAGATTTTTTTGCCCCCCTCCCCTGCCCCAAGTGAACGCTGTATGGGAGGCATTAACATTTGCAAACAGGCATTAATAGAGCACTTAGCGATGTTCAGCCACTTGGATCACTCAATTGGTTGAACATAGCTAACCCTGTAATTTTGCATACAGGGTGTCTTGCACATGAATGAAAATAAGAAAGGAATATGGTGTGATGAGTTCTTTTTGCTGGACTACTCCATTCCTGTGGCCGAGGGCAGATGGGTATGAAAGAGAGGAATAATCACAGTGAGATTATTTTCTCTGCTTAGCCATTCTAAGGCGTTTACATATTTATGTGACTCAGATATATAACAAGAGGCCAAAGTGCATCAGAATTGCAGTTTTCCTCTTTGAATCTATAAGCGTGGGGTGAATGAAGGCATTCCGGCTTCATTGAGATCTTCACTTGGAGGACCACACTTTTCACAAGACCCCCATTACGGTCAGGTGTCCGTGGAAGGGCTTGGGTAGGCTTTGCTTCAATGAAGAAAGGCAGGGAAGAAGGTGTGAGTATAGGCAAGGATTTTAACTAAAAAAAAAATAAAATCAACAGGATTTTTTTGGCATTTGTTAACAAATACTCATCTCTGTACTGCAGGTGAGCCCCCTGGTACCAAACCTGAATATAGAGAAGTCCAGAGTAAAGAGAGAGAGACTGGAATTGGCCAGTTCACGTAACATCTCCTGTCCTCCTGCTAACGTTAACCTGGCAGGAAGGTGGAGAACACTATGGGCACAGAGAAGTCGCAGGATGTTTCCTGAAAAATGGCTTTTTATCTTGTTTTCCTACAGCTACAGTTGCTAAAGTGATTGACAAATTTGAGGATGAAACTGCAGATGACATTTTACCTGTTGGTGATATACGGAAAAAAGCTTCAGCCTCTCTCTTAGAAGCTGATAAAAGGTACAGTGGAAAAGCTACGTCTCGCAAAGCCTGGCAAGAGGAGCTCTGGGGAGATGCTTTGTCTGAAGAAGAACCTGGTAAGAAATCTCATTTCTTTCCCCTTTTCAGTGGACTACTCAGAATTTGAAGCTAGCATGCTACATTGAGTTAGTGCTGTCTGAACCGAGATGATGAACTTTAGGTCCCCGTTACAGGGCAATGAGCAGGTACAGTGGAGTCGGGACCTTCTTGAAGTGCCTTCCTGAAATTCAGGTCATATTTTTTTGGCCTGAGGGAAGGGCAGATCCCAGAAAAAGGTCCGCTTCCTCAGACTGAGGGAGGACCGTGAGCAAGTGTAAGATGAGGCTCAGCTGGAGCACGGTCTGAGCGTTGTGTGGAGGAAAGGAAAGTATTTACAGATTCTCTAAAGACGCACACAGTGAATCCTGAGTGCCTTGTTGGCTTGTTATGTGGGTGTTTCATGGGAAAGGCCATTAACTCAGCCATGGGCGTACGAATCATTGCTACAGAAAATGAAAGCTAAGACCTTCTTGTGAACGTGGCCATGTGTTTCATTAACTAGTCAAAGCAAAAAGTAGAATGGAGTTCGGAGCTCAGAGAGCTCAAACCAGTAGCCACTGATGGTGCATGGCTACAAAGCGACAGATTTTGCTGTTAGGTAAATAACTTTTTTCTCTTTTAATTAACAGCTGAAGAAGCATTAGATGAGTGGTACAGTGGCAGTGAAGACGCAGAAGACAATGGCAGCTTGGGCAGTAAAACAAAGGAGAAGCTCAGCAGTGCTGGCAGCGACCAGGAGGATGACTTGGAAGATGACGAAGAGAGTGATCCACCTGCCAAGGTCAAGGCACCCAAGTTCAGTTTCCAGAATATCACAGACTTTGAGAAATTTACGGAGGGGATGGATGATGTAGGAAGCAGTGAAGAGGAAGATGAGGATGATGCCAGCATGGAGGAAGGAAGTGATGAGGAGGAACACGAGGGTGAAAACCACAGCGATACAAAAGACACCAAGGACAACGAGGATGATGGGGGCGTGATGACGTTCTCAAAAGGACGAGAGACTGAAGAAGTAGAAAAAGGAAAAGCGGTGAAGAATCAGCTAGGTTTGTGCATGTTTGCTGTGTGTTGTGGCACGGCTTTCACCTTGCTGATGCTGTAGAAGCTGTCCGTGCTAGGAGCCACTTCGGCACGTTAACATGCTGTTGGCGTACTGCACGTGCATGCTACAGCAGCCCCAGTCATCGGCGAATGTTCTGCCAAATGTGCTATGCGCACTGGTGTCACTGCTCATACAAAATCTAATGTTGTGAAGTGTATTTATCTGCTGGCTTAATTGAGACAGAACTAAATACACTTGTAGTATGGCCGGGGACTTCCTACACTGCTAGTGCCATGCTGTGGTGCAGATGCTCTTTCTCTTTGCAGTGCAGTTTCTTCTGAGAGATTCTGTCAAAGCACCAGCCTCCATTTGCAGGTTGTCCTTTTAACTGGGAAAGCAAAGAGCTGATTTTGTTTTGTGATTCACAGAGTTGCAGGATTGTAAAATGGTGAAGGAGCAAGTGCTTTGGCTCACTGAATAATTGTTTTGTTTTCTCTCTCTTATGAAGCACTGTGGGATCAGCTACTGGAAGGGAGAATCAAGATGCAGAAGGCACTCGTAACAGTCAACCGTCTTCCGCAGCCAGATACTTTCCCAATCTTCAGGAAGGAAGGTGGACAGGAATTTGACGATGCTGTTGAGAACTGTAAGAATTCTTCCAACTTTTTACTTCGGGTGGACTGCTGTAGCCAGCATGTTTTCCTGTGTGGGAAAGCATTAATGGGAAAGTGAGGGCTTTGAGTTGTGTGTCTGCAGTATTAGCTGTTGGTTTGTGTTGCCTTAATCATTAATTGGGTACTATGCAAACATAAATCGTGAAGTATTTCCTACCCCTGGCAAAGCAAATGTCTCCCATCACCCGTGTAGATATGTAAGTCTCGTTGATCTCTGCCGGCGGCCTGGCTGGTCGCTTATGCAACGTTCGGAAGCCTCAGTTCGGGTGCTGCTGCTAGTTTTGCTTCACACGGAGACTGAAGTTTGCTTATCAAATTGAAGTTCTGTATTGGGCCTGAGGAATAATTGTCTTGGTTGTTGCTGTTTGGTGCAGAGCTGGGAGTCTTCTTTCTCCTGAGGTGCCATGTGTGTACCTGTTTTGTGCTGGGTCAGGCATTGCCAAGATTTGCCCTAACCAGAGTAATGCAGCATAAAGGAGGAGGCCCGAGCTGTCAATTCAGCAGCAGGTATCTTTTTGGTTTGGAGCTGCTTCGTCTGTTTATTTTTAGGGTCACTAGTAATGATACTGATCTGACTTGTCGTTGCTTCTCCAATATGGCAAAATCTGCGTGCTCCAGCTGATAAACACAGAGTGCTCGGCTTCGTTGTGTTATGGATCTATTTAATTTATTAGTGCTCCAGTCTGCATGTGCTGCAGTGCACATTTGATAAATGTTGACCTTGGATGGCACCAGTTATCATAAAAGTGGATTAGGAACTTCTGCCATGATCAAACCTGACCCCGAATCTTGCCCGTACACCAAGTTTTGCCTATCATCGTACAGCTTACACCTGATCTGAACGTGGTGGCTAATCAGCTTAGCTGGAGCTAGAGCAGGTGAGACACTAAAACAGAAAGTTAGCTCTGCTGCTTTAAATGAAGTGATTAAGGAAAAGAAGGCGAACTCCCAGCAATACTAAGCTGACCTTTCAGCGAGATGCATGTTATTAATGTATTTAATGAGATGCATTACAAACTGCACCGAGCACCATGTTTCATTACGGGTCTAAAATGCAATATCATTAAAGACCTTTAACAGAAACAATGGTTGACATTTTGATATTTCCCATAAGCAAAATGTGTCCACGAGCACGGTGTGTGATATTGTACACAGTACAGCAGAGAGGTTAATCTTTCAGTTGCTCAGGACGTTAAGGGAAAACCCCCGGCTAATAACTGCTCCGCGATTCCCTGCCCACCTGTTTTCATAATCTGGACAGGAAGGAGCAGTGGGTTGATGTTCCTGATGATGCGCGCTCAGGTGCTGTGTCTGAGGTGTGAAGACAGCAGAAAGCAGAGCTGGAGTGACCCGGGCAGAGTTAGCAGAGAAAACACCTGGACTGACGGACGTAACAAATTTAGGAACATTCTGGTGCTGCTGAACTTCTGTAAGGGAGCACGTTTACGTTCCACTTTGGTTTTATATATATATACACATATATATATATTAATGCAATCTGCATATAACTGTGCAGTAAAGTCACTCACAATAGTTGCTTTTATGGAATAGCACTGCTGTGGGGGTGACCTGTCCAGTAAGTGAAACCAAGTTCTTTTTGAAAAGATGCATTGTTCATTTAAAGCCTTTCTTGACTTGGTGGACCTCAACTTCTGAGGGCAATCACCTTTCGTAAGTCAAGCTTCCAATAAAAGTTCTGGTTTTTAGCCGATTGAGTGGCTTGGTGGGTTTTATAAAAGAAACTTTTTGTACTCAATTCTACCCGGTGATGTAGTGGGTTAGGTACACGCTTCTGGGTTCCTGAGTTCTCCTCCCACGTGTGTTACCAGCTTGGGGTAGGATCCCTTTCTCCAGACAGGAAGAAATGTGCACAAGAGGTTTGAAGGTCGGCTGTTTGAGCGTGAGCTGAAGGCAAGACTTTGTAAACACTGAATGCTGAGGGGGCTGCAGGGCACATAGCGTGCTTCAGGCCTGGGCAGGCTTTAGGTTAACTGTGACATTGACACTGTCTTGGACTGGATGATCCTGTTCTTTCAGGGAAGCCTCAGCACTTTTTTCCAAATCCACAAAATAAAGTTGGCATGCCTTCCTGCTCTGCATTGAACAGGAGGAAATATTTTGGTGCGTAAAGTCACAGAAAGCTCTTGGTGCCAAAAATCCAGGCTCTCGGTTTAAATTGTAGTCTGCTGAAGGCCAGAGGGCACAGGGAGCTCTTGTCACCCTGCTGTCTCCGAGGGGCTGTACAAGTCCCTCACGTCTCTTTAAAAGCTGCCCCAGAATGCTTTCAGTGGTTTATACCATTTCATTTCATTCCTCATGGAATTTCCACTCCGTGCTCACAGGAAGGATGAGGGTTTTGAAATGGAAAAGAGACTTGCAGGTATTTCCCTCTTTGGTATCTCCCACCTGTGACAAGTCCCCACGCAGCTAGTGGCAGCGGTGAGATTCCCTGGAGGCCTGGGCGGAACGGTGTAAAGCAGCAGACAGCAAGGAGCGATGCAGGTTTACAGCCAAATCTCAGCAAAAACGGTAAGGTCGTGCGTGTTTGCCAAATTCTGAAATTGGAGGTTACAAAAACTCAAGTGTGTAATTTATTTTTGTAATCTTTTATAGAAAAAAAAAAATTAAAAATGGTACAATGTGCCTTGGACAGTCTTGGATTCCTGAGATCTCAGGTTCTGGTGGATGATTTACTGCAAAATTGCTTATAAATTGAAGTAGAAAATGTTTTGCAGACCTGGCAGCTTTCAGGCTTCACACCCATTTGTCACCCAGCATTTCCCTTTGTGTATAGAACAAGAATTAATTAGGCTGCACTGCAGGAAAAGTTTATGGCCATAATTTATATAGGATGAATTTCTGTTTAAAGAGACAGCATTGCTTTGTTTGCACTGTCTCACTTTTTCTTGCGTTCTTTTTTTTTTTAATCTTTAATTATATTCCAGATTAATTTTTTTTTTTTTCTGGTGTCCTTTTTACATACAAATTGGAGACCAAACTGGGATCTTGGAGCTCATGTTTATTCCTGCTTTGCGTCCGTGGAGGAAGTCTGAGTGGTCTTTTCATACTGGAATCGCAGCGGCTGCGCTCTGAACGCGGCGCAGATTTTAATGCACCGCACACGTGAACTCCCACAGCTTCCGTTCCGGAGGTGCTGCTCAGGAGTGGTCTGTTTCTCCAAGATAGATTTGTATTCTCCTGCACCGTGTCTTCTAGTCTCGTCCAGGGCTTGAGATGTTGCCTCTGTTTGGGGTCTTGCACGTTCAATTAATGTTTTTCATAATCAATGCGAGTCAGAATTTGCAATCTGCTCCTGATTTGCACATTAAAGAGACCCATTAATTAAAAATTCCAATCCCTGGCACGTTCCCGCAGGATCCTTGCGTTATTTACATAGAAAAAGAGTGCAAGGTGCAAGTTTCTGTGCTGTGTCTCTGCACAGATTGCATGCCTGCCATTCATATTTCCGTGTCTGTTTTCAGAGGGGAAGAAGGTCAGAAGTAGATCTCATGAAAATGCCACAAAAAATTACCCCGAGGGTAAGAGAGTCAACGCGGGGGTGGAGGCAGCGTTGGTGAAGCCTTGTCCGGTGTCAGGAATTAAACAGCCCCTAGGTCTGGGGCTTGTTATGTTAAATCTTGATTCAGTAACAAAATAAAAACCGCAGCTAATTGAGGGGAGGGGGGACAGCCGGAGCTTTACATGTTCTCTCTCCATCAACAAAGGCTGGAAGCTGTTGTGTGTGCCCTGGGAAGCCGGGGTTCCTAGCAGGGCCGTGTAGCCCTGTTCTAGCTACTGTAATTACTGTCTCTTTACAGTTGTGGTTAAAAACACTTGGCTGGGGATGTTTCCGTGAGTAGTACTTTGACAGTGATCCTTTGACTTCACAAAAATAAAGAAGAAATGGGAATAAAGTGTTGTTCTCAGTTTTAGTTGGAGGGGTGAGTAAAGAAAAGCACAGAGACCCACGTGAGTCTTGTGGAAGGCAGGATGCTGATGGACAGGGCCAGACTTTAAGTGAGAAGTAGTTGTATATTTTTTCATACGTGTGTCCTGTCACTTCCCAAGAGTTCGATAGGTCCCTGAAATGTAAACTACCAGATGAATTATTATCTTTTGTCTTTGACTTGTCTCTCAGTGGTCTAAGAGGAAATCCTGGAGTCCCAGGTTTGTTCAGTGTAAGGTCAAGATGAATCATTTTGAAGCAATGGAAGAAAATACCAGGTGTGGTAAAAGGTAGATGAGCAGAGGCTGTACGAGTTTGCTCATGAGAGGAACAAAGGCGGTGACAACGAATATTAACTGTTATTTACTCTTCATAGAGCTGCGGAGAAGTTATGCAAAGGTTTGTGATCAATAAGAAAATAAACCTGAATAAAGTGAATCAGATAAAAAAAAATCAAATGAAATGCTCCGCGTGCTTGCCAGGCCATTATCCCGAACCTGCCTGGGTTATTAATGTGCTCACGGAGCTGCAGCTCTGCCTGGCAGCGGCCTCAACTTTGCAGCGCAGCACCTTGTCTGCTGCACAGAGTTACAAAACTGTCCAGCTCTTAAAACTCGGCTGAGAATTGCGTACCTTTTCCCAGCTCACAGTGATGCTGGGCTTTAAGCTGCACTCCCTGTAGTCAGCTGTGTGCCGTCTGTTCCTGATGGCTGTGGTGTTTCTCTGGGTTGTTCATCCAGGGACGTTCTCTGTGACCAGGAGCTCGTGGCACTGCATCCGTGCACAGAGAGTGATTCCAGTACTCCTTGTGTTTAAGGACGGTGCAGCTGTGGGTGATGTGTGTCTCTGTGACCGCTGCAGGGATGCAGGTAAACTTGACGTGGGACGTGGAAGGTGCTGCCTGACCGGTGGTTCTGAGCCCCGCCTGTCTCTGTCCGTGCTGATTTCAGACTGCGCAGTACTGGAGCACACGCCCCTCTTAAGTCACTCAATATGAGCTTGAAGTGGCGTGCTATGAAAAAAAAAACATTCGAAAGAAAGACTTGGAAAGCTGAGAGAAGGGAGATGAGTGAACTCCACGTGAAGTTTGCAGGAGGCAGCTGGCTCTCCATCCCCGTACTGCAGCCACTTCGTGCAACCGGAGCCAGTTGCTGGAGAAGCTGCCTTACACATTGATGCATTGCTCCTGAAGGCAGTGTCTGTATCGGGTGCTGCGAGCCAACGGTTGCTAGTTAATCCCATTTTACTGAGAAGTGGAGCTAAGAGGTGCACTTCCAAAATCTTGCAGGACTCGCCTGCAAGGGGCTGGGTGTTCGGCACCTTCTGGGAACGAGAAGCTGAGCTCTTGTTACAAGCAGTGTGGTCCAGTCCAAATGCTTCAACTCACGTAACGTTGCTCTCTGACTGCTTCACACTGAGTGTCTTTATGTTCTTCCGTGTTAGCTCTGTAATGTTTTGCTGAAAAGGGACCCAAAACGGAGAGATTCTTTTTGTTACCTGCTTAGGTTATCTGGAGGTATTTTTTATGTTCTCGGTGTCTTTAGTGGAGGATTTTTGCTCTGTTCTATTACTCTGATTCTTATACTTTAAAATATATTTAAAAATATATTTACACACATAGATGTATTCTCTACAGCGTCGGTGTAGGTCACGACCAAGAAGCTGACTAAGCATTGACTAACTTAGAATAAGATCAAGTCTGCTTCAGATTCCGGAGAACCTGCTCCACGTCCTGTAGGAGAGGCCATGTTTGACGGAACGTCCCCCTCTGCCATCAGATGTCATTGTCGTGTCTAGTTAGAGGCAGGGCACCGTGTGAAACGTGCTTTATCGATGTAGGCTTGGGATTTTTCGGAGAAGCCCAGAGGAATCAGCTGCCAATAATTGGGTCATAATGTTGTTACCGTCTCACTTCATGGATCCCGTCTAGCAGTGAGGTGCAGCCGTGTGGGCATCTGGAGAGGATAACGCATAACCAGGGCACGGCAGGTGTCACGGGCTGTGGGGAGGAGCTGAGGCACACGCAGATCACGCAGTTTCCAGAGGCCCAGAGCAGTTGCAGGATTAATTGGTGCTAGGCAAGATCATGGGCTTAAATATACCACTGCTTTGAAGATTTTATGGGGAGCCTGCGCAAATGTGTGAGAGCAGAACGGGGTTTCAAGCCTGAGTGTAAATTATCATGATCAGATCTAGCCCACTTAAAACTGGTAGTTCATTTTAATTGAATTGTATTAGGCTAGACACTTTATGAATACAAAAGCATCGTGCTTGTCAATTCATGCAGGGCTGAATTTGATTTAAATGGATGTGGATGCAGGTGTCCCCAAATTTCACCTTTCCTCTCTGATCTAATGAAGAATCTATTCAGCGCTTTGTGGGACTGAGCCAAAGCCTGTTGACGTTAATGAAGACTTTACTCTCAACTGAAATAAATGAATGGATCAGGCTGCTTTTTTTTACTTTCTGTTGCGATGATCCCATGCTTTGGAGAGCTTTTGCATTCTGCATGTGTGGCAAGAGGGAAGAGATGCCAAGTGCCAAACTTCAGACAAAGGCACAAGGCGCAGTTGTAGAGCTCAGTCAGGCAGCGGGGGGTGAGGTGTTGTACGTGGCTGTCCCAGTGCAGAATTTGGGCTGTGCAAGACACCAGGAAGGTATTTGGTGGCCCCTCGTTCCTGCCTGTGAATTGTTGGGCAATTCTGTGTGGGAGGTAGCGGAGAAGCACAGGCTATTTATTGAACACAGAGTTCGGGGCTTTTTTCAGAGGAAGCAATGCGTGCCCTTCTCCACCGATTGCCAAGGCTGTTAGCCTGTGGTATTTTGTCTTTTTGAGCAGAATTTGTGCCCTTCCCTTGTCTAGATGGGCTAAAAGTGAAACGCTCCCGTTTTATAGGTTGTCTCCATAGCCACGCGTGTTGGACACCGAGCGTTGGAGCTTTTAAAGCTGCCTTCAATTCTCGTGCAAGAGCTGGTAGGAAAGGACGGAGGTGTTGGCCCGATACACCCGAACTCCAGACCATGGGATTACACCACACTACAAGAACATCGAATGGGTTTGCCTGCACTTGAGTTTCTCAAGATAATTAACAGCTAATTAAATTGGGCTCAGCTAAATACTCGTGCATGTTGGTCTGTGTACTGCACAAACACGATGCAGGGAAACAAAGGCTGGCGAAGCGTCCGGACGAGCATGTGCAAATGTCAGCTAACTCGAATTAATTGGCAATTGGTTACCTTGAGATGGAACCTCACTGCTTGTCATGATAAATGTAATTAATGGCCCGGTGTTACACGGGGAGGTCAGTCTGGATGGGCTAATGTTCCCTGCTGGCCTTAATATCCAGACAACTGAAATTTCAAGTTTCCTTTTCCGTTCTCATTCTTGCATCTGCACTTGGGGACTCCTGCCTGGCAGGGACTGGAATGCGTGGTGTCAGCCTCTTTGCATTTACAGTAATGTCAGACATCAGTTGTTATCAATCTCATTTTTGCACGCCCCGTCCCTCCCTCCTTTGGGCTGATAGCAAAAGGTGACGGTTGAGGCGAGGCAGTAGAGCATGAGCTTCGTGGAGGGGTTTCTCTGTCTCTGCTTTCCCAGCTCTCCCCCTCCCCCAGCCCCGGCTAATAAAATCCTTGAATACCGGGCCTTTTCTTCCATTGTAGCATCCAGTTATTTTCTTTACTTTGAGCAACCTCATCTGTGCCTGATCCTGTTGTTCTTACTGCCAAATGCAGTAATATTGGAGTGAAAGGCAGCAATTGAGGACGTTCTGCAGCTCTGGGAGCCTGTGAAAGCAGTGTGCAGGATTGGCTCCTTTGTGCTGAAGGAATACAATTTTCCCCTCTGCAGAAACTTTTGCATCATTTGCATTCCAATGGAAGCAGCAAATTGGGCCTTGGGTGTGGAGCAGACCCTTTTACTGCAGTCGGCAGCCAGGCCGGCCTCTTTCCTACCGCCACTCGGTGAGAAGCCGGGAGCTCCAGGAGCTCGGTGCTTTGGGCAGGGTGAAGAGGTGCTCCCGTTATTTCCCAAAACAACCTGGACAGATTTACAAGTGCTTCGTGCTCGGCTTCAGCTGAAGTCGATGAGAAACGTACACGTATCAACGGCTCCTTTGAAAAGATCTGATAGGGCTGGCCCCGTAGCTCCTGTCCCCTAGGCGTAGCGGGAGCTTTGTACTTCTGTACATCGTGCTTCTGGGGCACCGAGACGCACGAGGCTGCAGATCTGAGGGCTGCCCGCTGGCAGTGACCGTCCTGCTGCTCCGTGGTGCCCGTCGCTTCTGCGGTGGGAATACCAGCACGGCCGCTGTCCCGAGGTGCGGTGCCCGCAGGAATCCCCCCGCCTCTCCCAGGCTACCGACGCTGCCGTGCCGGTGGGAATACAGAGCCGGCTCCAAAAGTCCCACTGACAGACCTCAGAATTATGATACGGTGGAGCTCTGGTGTAATTCTTTGTTGGAGAAGTTAGAGGCCTAAAATGTTAAGGCTTATTGTTATTCTGAGTTGATAATCTCTGCCTTGCTTTAATAATTTTTCCTCATGCCTGGATAGCCTGCGAGTTGCACAATAATCACTCACACAGCTTTGTAATCAATGCCCAAAGTAATAGGATTCCGCTGGCCAACGGCAATTAATAAATTTGTGTCTTTTTTAAAACACTAGCAAGTCGGGCCTGAAATACGACTGACTGGCTTTCCTCATTTGCATATTTATTGCAGTGGAAAAATTCTTGCCGAATGATTGATGTTGAGCCTGCCTCTTGAATTCCAAACAGCACATTATTATGAAATGAAAAATGCCGGCCATACAGTTGATTAAAGTTGAAGACAGTGGAATCGGTGTTTTTTAAGATTGTGGGAGAATTAAAGGCATATTTTAATAGATGTTGACAAGAAGTGAACTAACAAAAGCAAAGCAAAGGATTTGCTTGAAAAGATTTAATCAAACGTGTTTCTTGGGGGATTAATTGCTGGGGATGACTAGTGCAAGTGGCTGGCTTGTGGATTTGAATGAGAAGTATTGTTCTCGGGCCGGCGCATCGAGTGCCATTCTGACCTGTAGTTTAACTCCTGTCCCCGGTCGTCTGAAGGCAGGGAGCATTTCCCCTCTCCATCTGAGCGTCGGGATGAACGCGCGCACCCCATCACGATGCTTCTCATTACGTGTGGCCGTTAAAATAAGGCAGGATGGCTTCGCCTCCCTGTTGACATTTGCGTAACGTGGCGGCACCGCGCGTGCAGGGCGGCGGGGACCTCCGGCGGGGGAGCTCCCTGGTCAAGCCATGGTCCAGCCCTTCGTGGGAGTCCTTACAGCCTGCGGGGGTGCGTGGAAAACTAAAAGCTCGTGTGCCGACAATATTCCTGTGATGCCAGGGCCTCCGATTGAATTGAGGGGGAAAAGTAGTTAATTTTCGGCGCTGCTTTGTGCTGCTCTGGGGGGTATTGGCACAGCGGGGCCCAGCACCCCGTACGGTGTGCAGAACAGGAGTTCCCAGTTTTTCCAGTGCCTGGCCCTGCGGTGCAGCTGCGGGGCCATGACCAAAGGCAGTGGTTCCCACCCTTCCCTTTGGTTAGGGAGGGTAAACCTCCAGAAAAGCAGTGTTTCTGTGGCTCCGTGCTCCCTTCTAACCATGAGCTTCCAAACGCTGCCTGTTCCCAGCTGCCTTTCCCAGCACTTCTCCCCCTGCACTCAGCAGAACGAAATTCTGGGAGTTTTGCCCCAGTTTTCAGGGTTCCATCCCTGAGTGCTGCACCCCCGAACCGCCCAAGCGTGGATGCACGCAGCCGGGCAGGGAGGAGCTTGCCTGGTGGAGCACTTTTGGGAATCCCACTGCTTGGCTCTCTGTGAATACCTTTGAAAACGTGCCCTCGAGGCACCTGCTTCTTCCCACTGCCTCCAAGTGTCTCTGCGTGAGGCCGCTCCCCGCTGCTCCCCGCCAGCTGCTGCTCTCCGCAGCTGCTTGGCAAGATGAAATGAGAGCCCCTTTTTAGAGGTCATGGAAAAGAGCGCCGCTATTTGCCTGCACAGGAAGCTGCCTTGCTCTGGAAGGGACGGATTTACAGCGACGGGAGGGTCCAGAGGCCATCCCAGTCCCGAGTCCCCGGTGCTGGGGTTTCGGCAGCAGCTCAGGTGCCCTCCGTGTGCGGAGGGAAGGTTTGTGGCGGGGCCGGATCCCTGCAGCCCCGTGCCAGGGGGGTGCCAGCAGCAGAGCAGGTTTGTCCGTAACCGCTGGCATTGACAAAATTGATTTTTGTGGTTTGAGAGCAGCAGGACAGATTTCATCTCTGGTGGGTCTCCTGACACTTTGATACATGGCAGTGCTATCCCTGAATGGAGCCAAGTACTCCAGGGCTACTTTGTGGCTGGGTGAAGGGATGTATAAAATGAGGACGTATGAGGAGTACTAACAGAAAGGCACGCTTTGATTTACTGGTACCGGCTCCCAGCTTTCGGGCTGGATTGATACGCTGTCTGCTAGATCTGGAACAACTTTTTCACTCCCATACACAAAACGAAGGGGCTCCCGCGGACTCTTCAGAGTGACTCCTACAAGTGAGCGTCTGGAAGTCACAGCCAAGCCCCGTGTGCTGTGTTCTGGTGGCAGCCTGCGGGTGGATCCGCCCAGCGTCCTTTCTCCTGTCCCTAGGGGCGGTTTGGGGACAGGTTTCGTGGAAGGAGGGTGGTGTTGGCCTGGGGCTCCTCGGCCTCTCTGCGCAAGGAGTAGGAGTTGGCTGGGGGATCAGAGGTTCTCGCACTGGAGTGAGAAGGGATCCAGCTGCTGGTGGTTTGGGGACGTGCTGAGCCCCCTGTCCTCGGAAACACCGACTGCTGTGCCGGGGTAACTCCTGGAAAGGGGAGGTCGTTCGAGGCTTGTCTCACGGACCTGGTTGCTGGTCGCACGTAAGGACAGGTGGGAAAGGCGTGAGCTGTGCCGAGGTGCTGTGGGCTTTGTTCTGTGCGTGGAGCGGGAGGCAGCAGCCTGGCGGTTCTCACACGTGAGGACTGCCGGGTGGTTGCCTGAACGCACTGCTGTGCCCGACAGCTCTGTGTTTGTGACTTTTCTGGTTAATTGTCTGTTTCAGATGAGGAGCAGCATTAAAAAAAAATTATGTGCGGGGGGGAGGAGGAGAGCAGGAGGGTTAGCGCCTGGCTTTCCTTCAAGATGACAGCGTGCAGCTATGAAACAGTTTGGTTTTACGCTGCTGCCTTCGTTCACAAGTGGATTCGGTCTTTCCCCCGGCACAGGCGGTGTAAAAGCAGATGAGGGCATTAGAGGGAAGGGAAGGCAAGGAGACCGGGAAGAAAAGAGTCCCTCCAGGAATTAACTGCAGAATGGGTAGGGCTGGGCTGGGGGGGAAGGAAGGCAGGGGAGGGTGACACTTGGCTTCTGACGTTGGGTTTACAGCACACTTAAGCACCCAACGGTAACGGCGAGGATGCCATCCGGTAATGCTGTTAAATACCCAAGAATTGAAAGCAGGAAATTACCCAGCTGTAAGAGGCTCATGATGAAGCCACTGTCTGCAGTAATTAGCCCTCCCACCTGGTTAGACACATGGCCATTGTCTTCCCTGCCCTCTCCATCCCCTTCACTCCAAATAAAATTGCTTCCCATCCCCGCTTCTGTTGGGGTCCGTAGCGCAGAGCCTGGGGGAGCTTGAGCCTGTCTTTATTCCTCGCCTGCTCGCCGTGGCCCTGCTATACCCCAGAAGAGCTGGAGTGCTACTCCAGCTGTAATTGACAGGATCAAAGCCGCCTGGGGTGCATTAGCACTGCTGCCGGAGGATAGGCAGCGGGTAGAAAATAAACAGTTTGGGAAGCTCAGGGGACGCTTAGCTGTGTCGCAGGCAGTCGGGAAGATTTTGCTGCTGTAAGCTGTGCGGTCAGGGTGGGGTGGGGGCACTTCTCTGCAAGCGATGCTTTAGCTCAGACACGTACAACAAATGCAGTTTTAAGGGCTTTTGTCTGGCTCGTAGAATTGTTTTGATGCTGGCACACAGCTGTTTTACAAGTACAGCAAGCCTAAGCTGTTAATGGGGTACAGGAAGAGCTGTCGGAACACATCCAGGAGAACCGTGGGCCGGGGGAGGCTGAGACCAGCTGCTGATGTGCAGCAAAAATCTGAGAGCGACTTCTCCTTGACAGTCCTGTTCCGGAGGCCAGGCTGTGATTTATCTGAGGAAGGTGACTACTAGGCGATATCACAGTGGTAACGTAAGAGAGATTGAGACCTCCGGACGTCTGCGCTGATTTCTTCTTGCGCCGTCTAGGTGCGGCTGATGAAGATTTGCTGTTCATTCTACCCGTGATCTCTGTGTCCTCCAGTAAAAAAAAAACAAAACCCACAAAAATCAAGTGGTGCAAAGTTCCCTCCATCCCGTTATGCCAGCTGCAAAGCAGGAAGCAGCTTTGGGAGCTGAGCAGAACGACCCCGTTGGCTTCAGGTCAGTGTAGGAACTGGCAGAGGAGCTGCCGGGAAGCTCTGGGGTGCGTCCCTGGGAGCTCCCCCTGTGCTCCAGCCAAGGCCCTGCACTGTCACCAGTGCCTCTGGGTGCCCCCGGGGCCACGGGGTGCAGTTACCCCTTCCCTGCAGTCAGCTCGCTGCGTGCCCACGGAGGATGTGAGATCGTTGAACACAGATCGTGTGCTCTGCACCTACACAGATACAGGAGAATCGCCAGCTGCGTTGGGTAGGCAACATCAGAACTACCGTCAGGATCTGTGGCCTGCGTTTCTGATCAGAATCCTCCCATTAAACTTGCCAGGCCCTTGTTTAAGTTTGCCTCGTAGATCAGATCTTGCTACGTTTAATTTTACTTACAATCTAATTTTTATACCTCCTGCGTGGTGAGCACAGCGGCATGGAAAGCAGCAATAGTCACAGCCCTGCAGGAGTTCATTTCTTCTTCTCGCTCTCCCTCCTTCTGCTCCCTACAACATGCACACTGTGTACAAGAAGGAAAAGGGAGAGGTCAGGCCTGGGATGTGTGTGTGTGCATTTTCCCCTGCGCTGCGTCGTAATATTTGACGGAAGCTGGCATCTATCACAAGACACAGCACAGAAATGAGTTAGTCAGCAAAAAGGTTGTTGTCGTGTGTGTCGCGAAGCCCTTCCGCACACATTACTGTGCTTCTTCAATGTGTTCATCCTGTAGGCTCTGCAGGCTGAATGTTTGTCAGTGAAACATTAGATCAGGGTACTCCCGCTGTGCAGCCAGGCAGAAGGTGAGAAGGCAGCCCTGCCTCCCTCCCTGCCTCCCTCCCTGCCTCCCTCTTTAGGAAAGAAGTGCTCTTTCCTAGTGCGGTATTGTTTAATGGTTACAAATCAGCTTGAAGTTAAACTCACAACTCGAACTGCTCTGTTGGACACACAATAGCTGTGGCAGAAATTCAGATCTGAGCAGAAGAAGCTAGGTCTTCACCAAAAGCAAGGACCTGTGGAAAATCCTCCCGTGTGTCTCTTGTTCTGCAGGTTGTAAAGCTGTGGAGGCGTTGCTGGGGGTACTGGTGGACCTTCAGGAGGAGCTGCTTTACCAGTACCCAGGCACGAGGCACCTGGTGGATGGAAGACAGTCAAAAGCTGAGAGGTGAATACAAAATAAGACAAGTCCTTTCTGAATCATTTGCTATCCAACTGAGCAGGAAAATGCACATTTCTCTTGACTTCTCACGGCTTTCTCTGCTTTCTCTCCACTGATGTTGTGTCTGGGTGACAGACGTGCTGGACAGATGACCATGTCCCTTCCCTAGCCTGTTTTGTAATCTCTGTCGGTGGAGAAGGGGCTAAGCCGTGCCTCTTTCCCATAAGTATCACCACGGAGTGAGCATGGGTTGTGGTGGAGGGGCTGTTAAGAATTCACGCGTTGCTTTACGCAGGGTGTTTAGTCTGTGCTTGTCTTCTAGCGATGATGAAATTCCCAGCAGCAGCGATGAAGAGCGAGTGGTGGAAGCCCAGGAGAAGAGGAGGCGCCCCCCCAAACGAAAGCTGACGATGGAGGACTACCCCGACTTCATAGCCAAGCGCTATGCTGACTTCAGGACGTATCGCAACAGCGTCCTGCAGAAGTGGCACGAGAAGACCAAGCTGGCATCTGGCAAAATGGGCAAGGCAAGTCTCTGTGTGTGCTGACCTGCTTGCCGTTAGCACAGGTGTGTGGCACAGCAGTTCATTTGGAAGTCTTCTCTTACAGATATTCCAAGCGAGGCCAAGCGTTACAGCAGTGAGAATGCAAACGTGTATTTCATTCTTTTCCCCAACCTCAGTGGAGTTTGGAAAGAGTCTTAGCTTTCAGATTTTAAAGGCATAAGCTGCTCTACTCTTTGCTTGGAGAGGATGGGCAGGAAGTTTTCTTCTCAGGGGCAAATGGTTTCCCAAAGTTTGTTACTATCCTTTCGTGTAGTATTGGTTTTCTTCCATCTCAACTTCTCTGTTCTCTAGCAGCAAGAAAGCTCTTTGAAAAAGCCGTACTGCCGACCAGCAAGCTGCTGGTGTTTTCCCATGGAACTAGTGGGGGTTTCTGTGGCCCTCCTCCTCCACAAAGCGTATGCTTTAATACAGTGGGTAATCATTTCACTCTAATATCCCGGGTCTCCTAGCATCTGCGAGTTAATATTAATCATGAGAAGTTCATCTGAACCAGAACAACAGAAGCATTTTATTAAGCCAGGCCTCGGATTGCCTCAGGTTGGAAAGGGAAGGAGAGAGAGAAACAAATAAAAAAATCCTAGCAAAAATCCTGCACCAAAGCCCAAACCCCCTCCTCTTGGAATGCTATCCACTGACATGGAAAGATAGAGGAACACTGCTGCCTTGAGGAAAAGCTTTCTGCATTATCTGACACTAGTTAATGTTGTTGCAGGGTTTCGGTGCCTTTGAGCGTTCAATCTTGACTCAGATTGATCATATTATGATGGACAAAGAGAGATTACTACGGCGGACACAGACCAAGCGATCGGTGTATAAAGTGCTGGGAAAGAAGGAGCAGGAGTCTCAGCCGGTCCCTGAACCTGTGCCTGAAAATTCGGTAAGGGTATTTTGTGTATGTAACCCATCCTGGGGAAGCTGTGACACTCTGCAAAGCAATTAGCTCGAGCCTTTAGCAGGTAACGTTCTTGTTTGGGAGAGATTTATGGAGGGCCTATCTGAGTGTTGATTCGTGTAATGTAATGGCTAACAAAAAGATGTAGACATTTCAATTCCAGTTTTATGGCGTTTGCATTATCTCCTGTGCCAGTTCCTGACAGGGGAAAACAATGTTAGGTCTGTGATTGTGCTGTAGGAACTGCTGGTCACTAAATCAGCTTCCTGAGGCAGCAACTGCAAAACTTTGTTTTTGCTCTGGAGTTTAGAGCCTTTAACCCAGAAAATCATACTGCATGTAACCTACGGAGTATGGTAGTAGTAAGTCTGTTATTAATTTAGTATTTAAGAATGAGTAAATACTCGATTCTGAGAGATCATGTAGAATTACTGCACTTGCAAGATGTATTTTTGCTGTTACATTAAAAATATCTGTAGTATTTTGCCAGAAAGACTTTGTATAGTCCTATTTATTTCCCAGTAAAGGTATCATAAATCTATTCTGACATCGGCAGCGTTTCTGCCTGGCCTTTAAATGTATTCCTAGTCCTTAAAGCTTGTTATGATGGGAGCTTTTCTCCATTTTTTTGGATCTTCAAGTGTTTACAAGCTGCTACACATAAACTCCTCAGAGCTGGGGACGGAAACATGCACGGATGAGCCTTCAGTATTTCCTTTGTGCTTCTAGGAAGTCCTTCCTCAGACTGATTCCAACAGGCACCTGAAGGACATAGACGAGGAAATCTTTGATGATGATGACTTCTACCACCAGGTAAGTGACCGTAAATCCGTGTCGGTGTTACGGCTCCGCTCCTAAACATTTACCAAAGTAATGCAGTCAGTTCTGTGCTCTGCATTTCTCTGACCAGTGAAACTCAGTCGTCTGTCCTAACATCTGCAGTCTCTGGAGATTCCTCCAAGGATTTCACTCTCCACTTTCAACGTAGGGCTGTGAGCTCAAACTTGCGTCGTGGATGTAAACTGATTGCCTTTACTGGAACTGCTGTGCTCAAGTGAGTCAGGGCAGCAGGATAAGGCCTGTGTCTGCAGCTCTCCCTGGTGAGCATTGCTACACAAGAAAAAAATGACTGAATTCTCCAACGGTGACCGTTTTTCTGTGGGTAGGGTCCAGTTATGAAAAATGATTCGAGTAGATTCTCAAAACCACCTGAGTTACCCTCATCTCGACCTAAATCATCTCATCTACCTACGGGATGAAAAAACCTGCAGGGCTTCTGTAGCACTCCTCCTGGAGCTGTGCCAGGTTGGACTGGGGCCAGCTGTTCTTTTTATTTGCGGAATTCTTAGAAATGAGCAACCTGCACCAAGCGTGTGGAGGCTGAAGCTTAGGGAAAGCTCATGTTTGTAATTTATTTAATAAACATCAGCGCCAGCTTTATAAAACACTGAACCTGCCGTATGTTGAGGAGTGTGGTGCACTGTGAGTCGTACCCCAGTGCGTGAAAAACTAGTTTTGCTCTGATGATCTCTGGAACATTTTAACTTCAGGACTAAACAAATACAGTTATATCCTTAGGAAGGCAGAAATGTCTGATCTGAATAGTTATTAAAGTGGCTAGCAAAGGGTTTAGGCAGTGGGAAAGAGCTGTTGCCACGTGGCTGTGCTCTGAGAGCTGATCTAACCAGAAACATGCAAATACTTTCCAAATGTGGGATTTCATGTTCAGAGCCAGGACTAAAGAAGAACAAAACGACACATTAAGTTGGTGGTTCTTATCTGGCTTTTGTGGGTAGGAAAGACTAAGAATAATTCAGTGCAGCCTTTTTTTTCCCTTCCAATAACGTTTTCAGCACACTTCCAAACGACTGCTGTGGTTGAAGTGTGAGAACATTTTGCAGTAGACCTCAGCTAGTGTGGAATGAGGACAGACCTGTGGAGTGTTTCATGTCTGTGAGGTTTCTACTCAGGGCAGACTGCCTCAGGGCCTGGAAGGGATTCCCTGCTAGCTGTTCTCCGCTTCTGTGCAGCTCACTGTGAAACGCCTCTGCCAGTACCGCAGTGATTCGGGCAGCATTTCGGAGCTGAGCGAAGATGTTGGCTTCATCTGCACAGGCTTGAAAATGGAGATTGGAGAGAGTGTGGTGTTGGCAGGGGCTGAAGAGACCCAGTTTGTTACGCAGAGGGATAATACTGACCTGGAGTGTGGGGGCCAAGTGGACCTGGAGCCCAGCTCTAAGGTTCAAGTGGGCCATAAGAACACAGAACTAATTAAGGAAGTATAATAAAACAGAGAGGTGCTCAAGGAGAAATAGCTGCGATTGGCAGTCTTTGGACCTGTGCTTATTGGCCATGAAATGTTAAATTTTTTAAAGAAAAATAGCAATAGATGAATGGTCCATCTTCCTTTTTAATAACTTTAACTTCGATAAATCCTCACTTCAGAATTATGACTAGTCACAGCTTAGCTTTTCCCCTCACTGGTTAATTGGGGTGCTGGGGTTAATCTAAATTAAAACTTAAACTAATAGAGGTCATTGAGGGAAGAGA
The DNA here is from genome assembly GCA_011075105.1 of Heteronetta atricapilla. Classification (NCBI taxonomy): domain Eukaryota; kingdom Metazoa; phylum Chordata; class Aves; order Anseriformes; family Anatidae; genus Heteronetta; species Heteronetta atricapilla. The sequence goes on from CM021749.1 coordinate 9,871,830, forward strand.
ATCACCTGAGTAAAACAAATGGGTCTGCCAGGCACAACTGTGTCTTGGCCATTTCCCAAGAGGGAAGTGGCAGCAAATTGGAGTTGTTTCAGCATTCGGGAGAGGTGAAGGATGGGTGACACTGGTTTAATGCGCGGCACCTCCGGAAACGTTCCAGATTGCAGTCCTTGCTGTACCAACTGCTGCCTCCCGCGCGCTCTGAATGGGAGCAGGACCAGCCAACAACATCTGGCAGCACAGCGAGGAATGGGTGCAACTTTCGAAACCCCATAGACTCTAAATATGGTGCTTAGCCTGGTGGAGGCTTTAATCACTTATTACACTTTGGCAGCGGGCTACGACAGCTTATCCTAGCCTCGTACATCACGCACAGACATCTGCTGAGCTGCGAGGCAGCTACACATTCATTTTCCTTTCTTGCCTTTTTTTTTTTTTTCCCTGTCCCTCCCTCCCTTCCACCCTTCTCCTCTCCTCCCGTCCCCAATATGCTTCCTGGGAGAGATGATCTGTAAAGATTACTGCTTCATTGTGTGCAAGTAATTGTGGGGATGCCAGCCCCTTGACAGACACCGCGCAGCACCTGTTCCACTGACCTGGTTAATTTCTTCTGTTGAGTGGGATTTGGCAGAGATTGGAGCTGAAGCCAATTCAGTGATAAGGCTAAAGAAAATGGCTGTATGTTTTCTGTCACCTCCCAATTAAATTGGTTTCATAAAGTGCTTTCCTTTATTTGTCAGGGTGGTAAGCTGAAGCCGAACGCTGCATTCAGAGAGGGTAGAGTGCATTTCAATGGAGTGCTGACAGTACGGAGAATGTTTCCTTTCACACGGGTCATAACTGTGCAGTGCTTTTGTGTGTGTGTGCGTGCGTGTACACGTATAAATAAAATGTAGAAAGGGAACTCGTTCTTCAGGAGTTACCAGCAGCAATGGCTCTGATTGCGGGAGCTGAGGTGCTCAGAAGCTGCCCTCTGCCTAATGCTTAGTGCAAAGACCGCGTGTACATTGCAGTGGGGTTTGTCTTTGTATTTACGTTTAGGTACAGGCTTCTTCAGTATTATTTTAATTTTTCTGAAAAACACTTATAATCGTTAATTTTGATTACTATTCATTGTCGAATAGCAGGATTTATCAAAGAAAAATTTGGGTAAAGAAGAACACGAGACACCAACTTGCTGTATATTTCCGCGTGAAATGAAGTAATTAAAAATGAACGAGATCTGATAAACGTGCACAAATTAATTAAAGTAGCTCTGCTGTTGTGTTACAGATTATAATCCAGAGCTCTTTAATGAGAGGAACGCCAGAATTTTCTTGACTAGGTCTGGGGTTTGCTGGAATTCACCGTGTGGGGCTGGTGGAATTTTCCAGTGGCTCAGGATTTTCCTCTGTTCTCACTGCTCCACTTCACCTTCCCTCACGTTCCTCAGTTGTTTTAGAAGCAGTTACAAGCGCTCCTGTGGTGGCCCATGTCGAAAGGTAACATGTGGCCAAACTGAATGATGCAAGCGTAGGTTGCACTGGGTGAGCATAGTTAAATTGTTTCAGAAAGATCCTCGTTAACGACAGCAGTGAGAGGCTAGACTCCATTTCTTCTAAACTCTCGTGCATCCAGGAAGGAAAAAGGCTAAATTTTCAGAAGCCATATTTATGTAGAATTCATTAGAGCTGATATTGCAGCATTAAGACTTAAAATTCCAGCCTGCTACCCGAGAGCTGCTGGTCTGCCATGCTACAGTGGAGATTTTATTATTAGTTTGAAATACTCTAGTAAAGGCGAGTGGAAATTGGTTTATTTCCAACAGGAATTAGGTTAGCGTTCATCTGCTGAGCGTTCCACTGGTCGCAGCTCTTCCCAGAAAAAAAGTTCATCACCGATGGCAGCAGGTAGGCCTACAGAGAATTAGCAATGTGCATAATCCCTGCTCCCTCTGCTCTCCTGCTCCCTCCTCCCCTGTTTTGTTGGCTGTCACCGCTTTCTATAATGCCATCGGTCATGTTTGCGACCACCAAGACTTCCAGAAGCTGAGCGGAGCTGCTGTGGAGGCAAACTTTGAGTCTTCCAGCAGCGATGGCAGCAGTGTGTGGGGCAGGGCAGGCGTGGTGCTGCAGAGGACTGCCTTGCTTCAGCTGCTGCCGGGTGCTGAAATGAACTGCGTCGGGGATTTGCTCCCGGGGTGGGTGAGCTTACGTGGTGAGAAGTCTTGCTCCGTTCCTTGTTTATACCGTAATTATTTAGGGAAAGAGTTGATGTTGTAGAAAACTCTGATTTGAGGCCTTGGAACTTTGTGTTCCTTGTAGGGCGGCACTGTATGTGCCTGCCCACTTGGCACACCCTCTGTGAAAGATGGCATTTTTCAAAGCGAGGAAGAGATCTGGCTTTCTTTTTCCCAATTTAACCTTCAGAATTCCCCCTTTAATCTGCGTGACCACAAAATGACTTTCTGATCCTCTTTTTAAGATACTTGTAGCTCAATTTGTTTCTCTGCTGGGCTGTACATCTTTCCAGGTCACAGCTTTTTAACATTCTTTACATCCTTCAGTCCCAACCAAGAGTAGGCCTAAAGCAGCTCCTGGGCGCGTACGGTGTTTGCCTCTCAGGTATTTGATAATGCCATAAACAAGTAATTACTAATCTGGTGAACTATTAAAAGTCGATACTGGTGAAGAATAGAGAGAAGACTGGCTTTCTGACAAGCTGGTTTACCTTAATTAAACTGGTGAGTGATTAATACGGACAGCTGATCTTGTGTCTTTAATTAGATGCATTTAGAGTTTTGTGTGAGTAAGAGATGTCTCGAACCATCCCACAGGTTAATGGCAATACAATACTCTTATCACGGGCATGTATCTTTCAAATGGCTGGGTAGATGGTTAATAACACGTTTTAAAGCTTGATTTGAAACGTCTCTTAATGGGATATCAGAAAATGCGCAAGTCAATGCCTGCTTTATACAAAACTGAACTTCAGTCAAATACTTCCTATGCAGTGACTGTCCAGTGATTTCACCTCGCAGTTTAGATTTTTACATTATAAATAGATTATGGGAAATTATATTATCAAGAAGTGTTTGGGGGAGGATTTAAGAGTGCGGTTTGAGATGCAGTACAAATCTCCGCTGGCACTGCTAGAAATCCAAGTGGTGTGAAGCTGCTAGCGTGTGGCAGCTCGAAAGAGGTAAAGAAACGTCTTGTTTCTGTGTCAAAGCAGAATGCAGCGTAAAATGTAAAAAGAGACTGGAAATAGAAACAACTTTTCATTATTTATGCTGTTTACAATAATTGTGCAGTGTATGTATATGAAAAAGAAGGCAAAAATGACGTGATTTATCACAGCTGTCCAAAGAATAAAGAAGATAAGAAATAAATTAAAAAGTGTTGAAATGACACTGATAAAATGCAGCTCTGACAACTTTCTGTTCAGAAATGGAGTGACTTTGCACTTTTAGCACTAAAGAGGAAAGGCAGTCGGTGTTTGTAGTCTTATTTCTTCGCTTGGACTTGGCAACCTGTGCTCAGCTTCTCTCTTTTGATTTCCTACAGTGATTGTGTTAAAAAAAAAACAACTGCTTTTTTAAAAATGCTTAGAACATAACTTAATGATAACACATTTTTTCAGTGTGACTTCTGATGTTGCAGCTCTCTGAGACGGGCTGAAGGTAATTTGCCTGAGCTTTTGAAAGGACTTTGTGTTAAGACATCAGGGCGCTGCGAGGAGACCTTCATGCCACAATAATGGTTTGTTTATTGTCTCCAGTTCCAGGTGGTAGAAAAGCCCACAGAGGTAATTTGCAAATATTGTAGGGTTCCTCACTAATACACAGAGTGGGTTTTTTTAGCCAAGGCAGTGACAGTGCTCCAATAAAGGTGAGCAGCTGCTGGTAACCTGCAGTCCAGGTTCCTCACGTTTTCTCACTGTTTCTAAATCCACGTATAGTCGCGTCCTTTTTTGTTTCTGTTGCTTTCAACAAATGACCAAGCTGGCAGAAACAGTACAAGGTTCTGCTTTCCCATTGCTCTGCACAGCTGTTTTAAAATGAACCTTGTTGGCCCCTCGTTCGGTGTTCCTGGTGCGGGGAGCCCAGCAGGACTGCAGTGACTTCCTCGTACAGCAGCCAGCACAACGACCGGGCTGCGACCGCATCGCGCCGCTCAGACCTGATGCGGTGAATTCAAAGCCAGCGGTGCCTCTCGCGAGACAGAGCAGGTGGTTTTGATGCACGGTAGCAGAAATGACCTGTGCCTTTACTGGCTTCTCGGAAGACTTGAATAACATCAGGGAAAAAGTGTTTCTTTTGTTCCAGTTACATTTCTCAGGTTTGTAAACTAAATATAGATCAACTTCTGCAAAATATTAATTTGAACTGGTCTGTGAGGGCAAAGAAAAGTCTCTTTTGTCACGAGGCTTATTTCAGCTACTTCAGCTCTTTGTCTCAACTGGAAATTCTTAGGGGTCTGCAAATCAGAAAGGTCAGCAACTGTACTATTAGAAACACTGATAGATAGTGCATGAAAATGAGACCTAACCTCTAAAATGAAAACTGACCTCTAAGATGAGAAATGAATCTCTATTACCCTTGAACAACACCCTCATGGCATTTCTAAATCCCTCTGATTTTGTACCATGTGCTGCGTCTCCTAACGCAGAGACGGGGAGTCCCTTTAAGGTGAATTCTTCAGAAAGCACACATCAGTGACTCCAGTGGAAATTTGAGCAATGGCTTTGGTGTCAGCACAGGTAGGGGAATACACAAGCTGCTTTTGAAGCTTTCGCCTTCGGTCACACCCTGTGGGTACGTCGCTTTGCTCGTTGTCAGCAGGTGCCGATGTTAATTCCTCTCGGGTGCTCCGAACACACGAGGGCGAATGAGTTCTGCTCCTGGCCCAGCGCTAGCGCTGCCTGCGGGCCTTGGCAAGCCACGCCACGAGTGTGCTGTACATCTGTGACAGGTAGTCCCTGGTTCTGACCAGGGAGTCTGATTTGCTTGGGTTTAATAGCATTTGCAAGCGCTTGTTGGTACCTGACTAAGAATTTTCTCTGATGTGAAGCTTTGCTGAGTTCAGAAACAGAAGCACACGCTCGTGGCAAGCATCACCCGTCATTAAAAGAGAAGCAAAACTCACACGAGCAGCTTTTTCGCTTTCTTCCACTTACTACTGCCCCGTGTCCACTTCGCCCAGAGTTTATCCTCCTGGTTCCTGCTTTCAGTAGGAGCAGCTTGGAGCCGGTAGTGGAGCTGCAGCCCTCGGGGTCTGCAGGTAGGCAGCTGCGTGTGTTTGCGTGGGAGAGCGAGCTGGGCTGGCTGACGGTCAGGGAAGATGAGAGGAGGTGAAGGAGGGAAGGCAAAGAGGGATATGTTCCAAATCACAGCCTTTTGATGCTGAAATTGCCTAACTCCAAACTCTGTCTTCACACATCAGGGCTTAATTCTGATAGTGATTTACTTACACTTCCTAGTTAATAATTAGCCACTGGGAGACACCATATATCACTCCTAATGGAATATATGGGGGCTGATGAGAGTTTTCTGTTTTGACTAATAAATTTAAACCAGAATCGCCAAGCTTAATGAAATATTACAGCTTCGGAAGTGTTTTAAGTCTTGTGCTGTGGAAACAGTGTAACTTTATTCAGTAAATGAATTTATCATTCATTCTGAATCCCGAGCCCTAGCTGGCTCTGGAGCACGGGCTGAATGCAAGCCTGTGAACTAGAAAGCGGAAAAACTAATCAAATCCTTAAAGACCAAAGGCAGCGAGGCAGGTCTAGACTGACTTTTTCAACGGTAGCCTCTGGCTACATCCACTTTTATTTTAGAAACCATTGTTAGCATGATTTATAACTTCAGCTTTAAGACGTACGCTATTTAGATGTAGTAAGATGCTTCGCAGCTTTTATTTCTCTTTCCTAATTTCCCTCTTCTCCTTGCTCTTTTTTGATTCCCCCTCATGCCTGTCCCCCTTCCCTCGCCCCAGCAGTGTCCCCAGCCTTGCAGGTGACGCCGCACTGAACATTTCACCGCCAGCCCCAAGGTCACCAAGGCAGCGTCTGCCCCAGCTCTGGCTGATGTGCTGCTGGCCTGCTCCGTGCCCAGGAGACAGCTGTGTGCCGGGCTTCGCCTCCTGCTGCTGCACAAAGCCCTCCCCTGCTAGCTCTGGTGAGAGGATGCTCTGAGCACAGAGGACACGTCCCCGGCGAGTAGCGGGAGCGTGCTGTTGCCCTGCCCGGCAGCACACAGCTCAGCACCTCACAGAGCTGGGGGCAGAGCTGGAAGAGCTGGGTGCCACCAGCCTTGGTGGGCCACCAGGACGAGGCAGTCCTGCTGCTTGGCTCTGAGAACACAACGTGGTGCCGTGTTCTGTGCCTCGGCCGCTGCCGTTGCAGCTCAGCAGTTTTCTCCGTGCATCGCAAGGAAGCAAGATCAGAGGCGCCAGTAAACACATCTTAGTGCCGGTACGGGAAGAAACACTAAAACGCAGCAGCACCATTGCTGGCTGCTGTTAAACCCTCCCTCCCACCTTGCTTTTGACAGCATATTGACTAGAAACCAAGATCCCATTTCTGCTTAGCCTTAAGGGCAGCTGTTCACAGAGTAGCAGTGTTACATAGGTTTACTGTGTCGTATGTCTGTGTAACACTGGATTTGGATCTTGTATTTAGCTGCCAGAAGTGACTGTGATGAAGTGGGAGAGATAAACTGATAGATTGTGTGCCAGAAAGATGTTGGGAATCAATCAGATAAACAGGGCAGAGAAATAGCTTGCTGTTTTCTAGTGATAATAAACCAGAGGCCTCTGTTCCTGGAATTCTTAAATGTAATTTCTGTAGTAATCTCCAAAAATAGGCAAATAGAGGGGGGAAAAAGTAGATTTTAATTGTGCTCGAATTGTTCTTTTTTTTAATACGATGGATGCCTTGGAGGCAGGGGAAGATGTGGACAGGAATAAACATTTACTCTGTTGCTTGATTGTCTTCCATTTAAAAACAAAAAGGTCATAAAACGATAACCATCTACTTCTAAAGGGCAGGTTTTTTGGCCCTTACTCCTCAGTCCAGCAGCGTCCAGAAGCCAGAGCAGGGCACACAGGGGCAGCCCCAGGGACCAGCTGTGCCCGGCCGGGGCCGCAGCGGTGCCCTGGAGGCCCCCCAAAGGCTGCTCTGAGAGCAGTGGGGCCCCGAGGGGAGCTCTGCTCAGAACCGCTGCCGTCTCCCTGAGCGGGTGTCCCCTCCACATCCCCTGCTGCCAGCTGATGCCGGCTTCTTCCTTGTCCTCTTGTCTTGGCTGTGTGTGCTTCGGGCAGGTGAAGGCAACAATCAGGAGCCGGCTGCTCCCCCAGCCTCGCGTCCTGGCACTGCTGCTGTGCCCTGACTGACCATCGCACACATCTCTCCTGCTTGAGCAAAAACACAGGGTAGAAGAAAAGCATCCTTCATGCTTCCTTGGCCAGCACGTTTGTAGAGTTGGCTGGACTCCCTCATTTCCAGGTCTGTGTCTGAGCCCAGGCAGTAACTTCGCTTGTCAGGGCATCTAGAAAGAAGTCCGTGCGCCTCCGCTTTGGAGGGTTTGTGCCTGTTCTCTGCAGTCGTGTGTGATACCCACACACGTTCAGTCCCCGGTGAGTGGTGATAAACACACGGCCCTGCTCGGGTATCCAGAAGGGCTGCTCACGAGGGTCTCTGGCTGCAGGAAGCAAAGAGGACAAAACCCTCAGGACATGAAAAGAAATTGAAAAACCTGCTTGAGCATTCCTGCTCTGGCTGTAAAAGTTATTGTGCTGTGCTGTTCCTCAGAGGCAGTGTTACTGCCTGGCAGTGCCTGGGGTCTGTTTTGTGGAGGCTCGTGGGGCAGAGCTCTTCCTGCAGATCCTCTAGAGTTACGCTTCTTGTCAGTAGGAGTTGGTGCAGCCTGTGGAAGTTCAGGCCATTTTCATCCTTCCAAGCCCCTCTGGCTTGGCAGAACCTTTTGGATTATCTTCAGATGACTGATACGATGCTAAATGTCACCTAAATCAACCATAATGTGTTGAGGGGAAGACTCTCCTAGTCCTAGATCCATCTGAAACGAGCTTTATACATACAGAAACTCCTCTCTTTGCCTCCGGCGTTATGCTCCAGTCACGTGCACTGCGGGGAAGAAAACTGCTTTATCCCTTGGAAAGCTTTTGTGGAGAGGAAATGGCGAAAGGCTTTAGCTCTTGGCATGCCATTTGCTGGAGAGTTTCAAGAAATGAGGCGTGCAGATTCTCTAGGGAACTTGGCACCTAATTTCTTAAGTTTTCTGAGAAACAGAAACTTGTTTGCATTAACTTGTCTTTATTGTGCTTTTAAACGGAAATTTTGTCTTCCTTGTAGCTCCTTCGAGAATTTATAGAGCGTAAAACCAGTTCGCTGGACCCCAACGACCAAGTAGCGATGGGCAGGTGAGTACAAAGCTGTTGGCAGCATCACTGGCTTCTCCCCAGCCCTGCAGCACAGCCCAGGAGCACAGAACTACTTGTGAGCTTCCAGTCCTGCCCGTCTAGAGAGCAAAACTGTGGGTGACTCAGGAGAAAGCTCCTGGGTTTAGTACAGTGCATTGCCCCCGGAGACACTTCCACCATAAAAGCCTTGTACCAGACCGTGGATGCCTCTGTCGCAGCGGTTCACGCAGCACAAAGAGGGTGCGTAGAGGAGTGCCTTGTCCTGTGCTGCCTGCCAGGAGGGAACTAGGTGAAGCGCCTGTCCACTGCTGAAGTCGGGCACTCTCTCGTTAGGAGCTCTGATTTGCAGAGTGAACCATCTGTAGTGAGACCGGGTAAAATGATTCCTGTGTGTGCTCTCCCTGCGGTAAGAAAAGATACTGATTGAGTAGAACGGTGTCAGGGAATGTTTCCTGCATGTCAGAAGTAAAACACAATTCCATGCAGGGAAGTTTGTATTCCTCAGATTAATTCTGTGCTTAGAAAACAGGGAACACTTCAAATGCTGCTTAATAACCAGCGTACATTTAAACAGCCCCGGGCTGTAACTGAAAATAATGAAAAGCCCAGGAAGGCTGGCGATGCTGCAATAGGGCGCTCTGAAAAGGAGGTAAGGGGGTGTGTGTGGGGAGGGGAAGGAAGTTCCTTAGGAGATTCTGTGTAAGTAAAATAACTTTTATCCTCGTAAAATGCTATCCAAATTTTAGTGCAACATGTCAAATATATTTTGTATATGTCGGGAATATTGTGGAAAGCTATTCACTATAATTTAACGTGATATAGACGAAATTGCATTTAAGTGGTGATTACATTGTACATTTATCTGACTTTACAATAAAATAGATTACAGTAATTAAGATTATATTAAGATTGCAGTAATTGGATTTTGCTAGATTTTTTTCCCTGATGTCAAGTTTTCGTTGTATAAATTAGGTAAGATGATGCTCATTTTCGTAAAAAAATATTTATAACCTGTAGAAGTTTTCCCCTGCTGGAAACTTCTTTGGCTTGATGAGATCCTGTCTGAGGACTTGAGCCTTCCCTTCCAAATACTGCTGGGGATCAGACAGCGCGTTCAGAAAGGGGTTTTTGCCTTTCTTTTGTAGTTCTGCTTAGTCATAGGTGGAGCATCACAGAGGACTTCTTGCTAGATTTAATAGGCAGAGATGGCGGGGAGAAATACTTGCTTGTAATTTTTTTATATGCTTTGCAGAACTGAGGCAGGAAATAAATTCAGAGCACCTACTGCACTGTAGCACTTCTGTTCATGAAGTTAGCATAGCCTGTCTCACTTAAATCAGACCACCTTGACTGTTCTGGGCTTCTATGTGCAAAATAGAAATCATTTTAACAATCAATGCCAAAACCAAAAAAGGAGTACCTTTAAAGATAATTTTCACAGATTTTAGCATTTATATTTGGTAAAGATTTTCTTTTTAATCCTAAAGATTCTTTTTAAAAAAATCAGTAATCCAGAAAGAACAAAAAAAATGGAGCCAGCATCTCCATGGATTTCCCTGCAGATGAAGAATTCTCACCGAACAGGATGATCTCATTGGGATCATCAGGGCTGGCCTGTGAGTCCTGTTGTGGCCGGTGTGAGGAGAAATGCTTGTTGTTTAAAGGCTTTGTTCTTGGAGTGAAGCAGTAGCACAGGCATCTGAAGTTTCATACTTCTTTTCCTGAGGTTCTGACCTCCTTCACTTCTGTATATGCAGGAGGCAGAAGGGCTGGAAGGGGCTTTGGGCCCCAGCACAGCTAATGCTTATTTGCTTTGTGGTTCTAAAAATGGTGTAACTGTCATTTTGCATCCCTCAGGCAATGGCTGGCCATCCAGAAGTTACGGAGCAAAATAAAGAAGAAAGTGGACAGAAAAGCCAGTAAAGGAAGGAAAATCCGGTGGGTGACAGCTTCTGCAAGCAACCAGGAGTTGTGATTTTGGCAAATCAAATGTGACTGCCCTGGTGTGGCTCCAGGGTGCATTGGTAGGCCTATTGGTTCCCTTCAGGGCAAGCCGCCTTGCTCTGGGGCATCCACTGTGGAATCTTCATGTTCTGTGAGCCTAGAATAAGGGTTGCAACCTCTGAGCACTGCCCAGATCAGTCTCAGCAAGAGTGTTCCTTGGTCTCAGAGGGCGCTGGAGACTGGTGTTCAAATGCCCCCAAGTGATTTGGGGTCATGATTATGGTGAAAGTCAATAAGCACCTCTTGTGCAATATACATGCAGCTGACTGAAGTACATTTAGCAGCTTCAGGGGAAGATTTGTAGAAGTGCCCAAGTGAGGTACGTGCCTGTTTCCCATGAATTGTCATTTGAAATCTGGTGTCTAATTTAATTTGGGTTGATCTCTCTGACTGTGTTTCCAGTGGAAGAATTGTCCACGCTGTAGGATGGAAAAGCCTGGAGAAGACAGGGTTTTTTTTCCCCCTTTGCAGAGCAGATCTATGAGCCTCCCGGAGTTTAGCATGACTGCATGATTTGTAGTGGAGGAGGTGTTTGTGGCAGGGAGGCATGCTGAAAAGCTGCACCGCTTCCTGAAAAAATCCGCAACATTAACCATCCTTTTGTGAGTAAACTATAAATCGTGAGTTTAGATGGCATCTGATGGAAAGTCAGTGGAGTCAGTCTGGGTCAGGCCTGGCATAGCAATTTTTAAGATAGATGTCATAAGATAATTTATTAAAAGAGGGAAGAGCTACTTTGTTGGCCTGAAAAGCCTATAATTATTGACTATCAATATTCTTTTCTGTCAGCATCACACATAATTGGATATATTCATGATTCAGTCAAAACTACTGACAACATCACACAACTGAGTCAGACTCATAAACCTCTAGGAATAATGGGGAAGTCTCTCATTGTGTGCAATCTGTGCGCTTCAGCATTCCTGAGAGATCAGCTATCTTGCCAAGTCAATTGCCTCTTAGATCTTAGGTGCCCTTTTTTTTCTTCGCTAAATAAAAGTTGCACTGACCCCTCAGGAAAAATAGCAATAAAAGAAAAAAAAATGTGCCATTGTCTGGTTTTAGGATTAACATGCACTTAAGCTCCAGGATCAGAATTGTCCAAAAGAGCCCAAATCGGTGTTTTTAAATAGTTGGTTCTTTCATTGAAAGACCGTGTGTCACCCCAAGCAGCTTGCCTGTCCCCTGTTCTTTTTTTCCCCCTAAAATCAGCAGTGCTTAGATTTGTTTTTGTGGAGGACTTCGATATCCCAGAGAGCAAAGTATCAAAGCTAAATTTTACCTGTCTCAATAATTCTTTCTTTTTAGCAATCCTTCAAGATTATAGCGCGTCTGGGTGAAATGTGCTAGGTCTGAGGATCTCCAAGTGCTTTCAAAAGCAGTTGACCTTGTGCTCGACACGAGGCCCTGTTCCCTTCATAGATGGAGAAGTTGAGGCGTGAGAAGTGAGCCCTTCCAAAAACTGCAGAGTTGAGCTTAAGAAACCAGGTGCCCAGGCCCTGCTGTCCCTTGCTAGGCCATGCCTTGTCTTGAGGCAGATGTGGAGGAGCGATGCGTGCGCACCTACTGTTCTCGTCAGCGCTGCCTGTGCTGCAACAGGGCACGTCGTTCTGTGAATGAAGTTACTCGATATCTGCTAGACTGGGATTCTGAAGGTCCCGATTCTAAAAACACGACGGTAATTAGTTGTGGACAAACAACCTGCACCAGAGAATTTATCAGAATCGCCACGTCCCCTTACGACTTAGCAGTCCATCTCTGTGTAAGCTTTGATCTGTGCGAATCCATCAGTTCTTAATGCAGGTGAAGTATTGCAGAGCTCAGCCTGCCGACCTGTTGGGTGCAGTGCTAGCCACGCCGTGCTGTGTCTGTTCCCTGATGTGATCATTGCAGCGTTAGGCCAGGGCAGTTCCTTCCATTACGAGTGACAAAGACTTGATTGTGTAGAGAAGCCCTTGCGTAAGGGTGAGTATGCGCTGTGCCTGAAGAGCCATTCTGAAATATTCTTGTGAGCTAAAAATCCCCTCAAGGGAACGTTCCTGCATAAGCAAACAAAAGGGAGTGCAGAGGTGACAGAGAGAAAAGGTGGTTCTGGGCAAATGCTTGTGAATCCTTTTGCCTGCTATTTGTCAAGCTCTAAAAATAGCAGCATCTTGGATAAAACATTTCAGACTTGGGTAGGCAGCATGGTAGTGCACATCAAAGCTACTGGTTTGGAATCTCCTGCCCTTGCACACTAGCATTTAAAGGCACCTTCACATTCACAATTTCAGTACTCTGTGAAATTGTGTATGTCAGATCATGGGCTATAAGTCATGAAAAGCCCCTGCAAGTTCCTAGCTCAGGATGGAAGGCAGGAGGGCAACCCCGTATCTGTAGGTGCATCACAACATGCAGAAATATTTTGGTGGATCAGAAGCTGGGACAGATGCAGCACTTTATTACCTTGGACGTGGTAATCTTTTTCCTGTCTTCTCTGCCTGGTTTTACATGCTGTATTTCTGGGTTATTTGGGATAACACTTTCCAGCTATGGTACGGCCAGCAGAGTGGGATTTTGAAATCTCTTAGGGCTCTAGCTACCACAGAGCAAGGAAAAAGTGATAGGAGGTGGGTACCTGAGGAGGTCCGGAGCTCCGACACTGCTGCCTGCAGTGCACTCTTTGGGCACACATCCCAGGAGGTGATTGAGACGCCAGCTGAAGGGCAGGCCGAAAACAAGAGTTAGTTCCTGCTTCCCTGACTTCTCAGGGTTGTCAGTCCGGGAGTCTGATTAGGTACTGCACACAATTAAGGACTGCTATATGTTCTTTCTAGCTGTGTTAAATAAAGGATTTGCTTGTTAGTTGGCTATTCAGGTCATTGTAGCATCTGATTATTCTTCTCTCCATGTTATAAGAAAGGAGGAGGAGGAAAGGGAGCGGAATTGCCAGCTATGACTAGTATCAGGTATCAGCCACCAGGAAAGCCAGCACTTTCCCTTTGGGGACTGGTATATTTCTATTCAAGCAGCAACATTTTCCTGTCATTAATAGTTCCTAATGTGCTGCCTCTCATTTCCTGCACTATCCAGGTATCATGTCCACAGCAAGCTGGTGAGCTTCATGGCACCTATTGACCACTGCACAATGAATGATGATGCCAGGTGAGTAATAGATTAATTATGTTTCTCAAATGGCTTCATGACAGCGTGATATTGACCTGTTCTTCAGCCTGTCGCCCTCTCCATTTCTTCTTATCAGTTAACCATTTGTCACTGGCATCATAGCCTGGATGTCTTGGTCACATCTGTCCAAGCAGTCTGGCTGAGCTTTCACTCTGTAATTACTGCGACACCAAACAAGAAATTTTCATAAATCTCGGTACCTACGTTTGACTTCTGCTTTAAAATTGCTCCGATTTTGAAATCTTCTAGTTTTAGAGAATTATTCTAGAAATAGCGAGCCAAGTTGCCTAGTGTCTCCAGGTGTAATCAAAACTTACAAAGAATTTGTCTTTTAGCAGAAATGACAACTGGTTTAAATTCTGCTCAGCACGCATTTCCCTACTTCAGGTAACAACTGCAATAGCTCAGCCAAGATTCAGCCAAGACCTCGATACTGCTTGTGTTTATTTCTGTTTAAAGGCTGACAGATTTTATTAGAAGACTGTTGTTTTAACTTGCTAATTATTAAAGAAGATACAAGTTAAGTTTTGTACATAGTTGCTAGGCATACGTAGCCGTGTTTCTTAGGTATTACATTTTTTAACGAAGTCTGGAAATGCTGGCCTTTTTGTGGGAAGGAGGTGGTCTCATTTTTCCAATGAATGGATGTAGAAGGCTTGAGAAACATTTTTCCCCTGGGTTGTGGAACATGTTTGTGCTTTGTGAGAGAGAGATGTCATTTGTCTGTTTGGGAAATGGAAACCAAATACCTGCTGTTCTCAGACTGCTGCCTTTTGGGATGCTGCACAGACTTCTGGATGACAGCTCTTCAGAAAGCTGGCACTAAGACATTTTGCGTGCATAATAAGACTTGAGCTGTTTCATCATGCATCTTTCTCATGTTTTTTTCTTTCCTTTTTCCCCCCCTTTTTTTTCAAATGAGAAAGTTGCTCTGAGCACTAGCTCGTGTGTGTAGGAAGAACCCGGTCATACCGTATACATTAGTAGCGTGCATGCCTCTGCTACTTCTCTGTCCTGTCCAGCTGACTGGGTATTTTGTGTACTTTGAGGAGCTCGAATAAGGTTAGAGTGGCTGCCACTTTTTGCATATAATACACACTGCACTGTCCTACAGGCTAGGCAGGCATACAGCCCCCTGCTCTGTCCCCACAGTAAGGGAAACTCAACTTGCAAGGTCTGTGGGAGAGGGAGAGGGAGGTGAAAAATAATAATGAGGCCCTAATAATCCACGGGTTATCATGCTTGCTGGCCCCAGAGGTGACATTGCCTCCTCCTTCGCAGTCCACTGCACTCACTTGCGTTCCAAAAGTTGCACAGAAAATGCCTTCTGGAAGCCAAAATTCTCCAGCAAGTCAACGCAAGCATGAAGTGCATCAAAGCAGCTGGGACAGCCGAGTCATTTTGGCAATTGCCTTCCTGGGCCTCCGCTACCCTTCATCTGGCTGCCGTCGTCATAACCCTCGTTCCCCTCCCTTCTCAGCAGGCTCCTTGAGTCCACCACGAGCGGCAAGGAGCCTGGCTGACCCTCCGAAGCTGTTCCAGCTCATCGGATGCTCTCTGTGTTCCGCCGCGTCTGCATTGCTATCGTCGTGGTAGGGACATAGCGTTTGACATTTGGTTTACTGCAAACGTCTCCTGGGGGTTTTCTCCACTCCGAGTGGGTTATTACACCGCTTGCATGCCTTACAGATCCGTCGGTGGCAGCAGCGTGGCAGCAGCTGCTGCTGCTTATTGTCTGACTGCGGGAACTTGATCCTTACATTAGGTTTATTAGCCGCTTTGGAGGCCCGCCATACTTTGTGCTAATGGCATTTCACTCACTCAGCTCTCCACGTTGGTTCAGCCATCGAGAGTGGAGCTGTCGGCTGATGTGGTCGCACGCCAGCAAGCGTGCCTGAGGCTTGCAGCGCGCGGGCAGCTGCGGCCTGCTCTGCCAAGATGAGGCTTGCGAGCAAACCCTGCGGGCGGATGGGGCGGCGCAGGGCTCAGGCTGGGCAAGCTCGGGTCCGAGTTCAGCAGATGGCTTCGTGGATGACCTTGAGCAGTCCGTGTGCTTCCCTGACTGATTCCCCTGCTCTGCAGTGGAAAGAATCGGGGATGCTTTGAGGTCTGCTGCTGAGGAGGTATAAAAACCAGTGGGTTAGTAGTAGTAGTAGTATTTCATTTAAAAAAAATATATGGCAAAGCTTTTGTTTCAGATGAGACAAGTTTTCCTCAGTGTTCACCAAAATCACTGCTAGTTACACAACCAATATGCATTGCAGACTGCTGCAGGCTGTACAGTTTTTCTTAGGCAGTTTCTCCACAGCTGCCTCCCCACACAATGTGCTTTGGAACTGTTGGGTCCTAACGTTATGCTTAAGTTCCAGTTGCTGGGAGGTAGGCCTGTTATTTCCCGTCCCGTTCAATGGGGGCACTGGGAGCAGAGTCTTGCTTCCTATTTGCAGCGGGCTTTCCTCGTTTGGACAGCAGAGGTGGGCGTTCTTGCTTTGTGCACTGCGAACCTGGGAGTTTTTTAGCCCGGCTTCCTTCCTTTCCTCCCTAGTCTTAAGCCTTTTGTGTCTGCCTCCAACCATAAAGCACACTGAAAGTATCGGAGTGGCCAGCGTCTGAGAATCAGAGCTCTCGGAGCGCTCTGGTTCAGCTCTCCCAAGATGAAGATATCTGCTGCTACCGGTGATTTTTTTATTATTTTTTTTGAAAGCCGTGGCCACCCCTAGGGATCGTTTCACATTCCTGCTTAAAATGCCTCTGCGCTTGCCGCGGGCCGTCAGACGTCCAGCAGCACACAGCCATCCTGGGCAAGGCGAGAAGAATTCAGCGCCTGCGCTAAACTGCGGGTGAATTAAACAGAAGAGACCGAGCCTGTACGCATGAGAGGGAAGCAGTAATGATAACAGCTTTCCTTTGTGACAGAAGAAGGTAATTTTATTGTTTGCAAGTGTGAATTACTGTATTGAAAATGCAAGTATACACTTCACAGTGATGTGATCATGCTCCGAGCCATTTTTTTCCTGCTCAGGCACTTAAAAGGCATGACCCCAAAGTAAATACACATCTGAACAACAGGGTGCTCGCTATTGTAGTGCGAGACATTTTAAAGTGTCAGTGAGCTGTATATAACAAAGGCCTGTAGAAACAGAGCTGCCTGAATATTCCTCCTGAAGTTCTGCCGGTGACCGCGGTGTCAGGTAGCTGCGTGGAAAATGCCAGGAAATAAATATGCATGGGCAGATGCGGACGGGCAGGGGCTGCGGGGTGGCTGCTGGGGAAGTTCTGGTTCTCCTGTGGCTGTGCCAAGCCCTCACTCCCCGTGACGAGCTGCACAAGCCCTTTGCCACCGGGGCAGGGACAGAAGGAGTTGTCTGTGACTCCTTCCTTGCTTTGTTTGCTTTAAAGGCACGTGTCTCCGTAGCACTGTAACACCCAGTCACTTCTGGTATGTTTAAAGAGTTAACGCAACCGCGGAATAAATCTGGAGCCTGATTCTTCTGTACATTTAAGCCATCTCAAATGCTCTGGCTGTGCAAAGAGCCCTTAGAATAGTGCTGGGGGCTGCTAGCGCTCACACACAGGTTCCCGTGAGTTGGTAGCGTGGCTGTGGGACGCCCAGGACTTGGGGGCATGTGGGGTTTGCCACCTGCCACTGCTGCTGGCTGCAGAAATAAGGAGCAAAGGCGCGTGAGGAGAAACAGTCTGAGCGCTGCGTGGGGAAAGGGATGGACGGTGCCTCCAGAACTGGTTTACAGCCGGAATTTGAGAGAAGAAACATGCAAGTACAATACTGCCTTTGTCAACACGGCGGCCACGTTCTTTCTCATTCTTGCTGCTAGTTGGAATAATAGCATTCGTGCAGGCAATTAATCTTCGACTTGCCAGTTTTTCCTGCACCCTCCGCATGGGCATGGCTGTTTAACCTTGTGCTCACATATATTATGCTGTAATGTGTGGGGCACTGGTGGCCTCGAGCCCTCCTCTGTTTTAACCCCTCTTTGGTAGTATTTTAAAACGTACACTGGAAAGTGATTTTTATGGTTGTCTTGGGGTATATGTTTATAGACTTAAATACATTTATAAGACTCTTGGGCCAAGGTTTTTCTAATCGGTCCAAGGTCATTGCTATGTAAATGGGCCTGCCCTGTGACAAGGAAGCCGAAAGCAGGAGCTTGATGTGAGTGTGCTGGGGTGGTGTTCAGAGGGGGGTAGCAGACTCAGGCAGGAATTTCCCAGGATTAGGTCAGGACTGATCTCTCTCAGGTTGTGATTCACATGGGTGCCACTTCTTGGACTTCCTTGCAATATGCTCTTCCCACCCTCATTGCCTAGGGTACTTCAGTGATCCCATCGCTCCAGGATCTAGCGCAGCGTAAACTTCAATGAATCATCCCTTGGTACCAGCATGTTCAACAGAGCTGGGAAGATGCCTGCCTCCTCTGTTTCATACTTTGGGAAACGAGGCACAAGAAAATGACAAACTGAGCCTGGAGGTTCCCACTAAAGGTGTGTGTGTCCGTAAACACGTGCGTGTATTTTCATCATGTGCAGAGATGCCGTATCTGCAGGAGCGGCTCCCATAAACCACCTAGTCGTGGCAAGGTCAGGTAAAGTCTGTGTTCCCAGGAGGATGTCTGCAGGTTTTGGTTTTGTTGCATCTCTGCCAGCTTTGATACACAGACATTCAGATCTTTGCACTGTACATGAGTGTGGAACAGAAACTAACACAGACGCTTCAAAAAAAGGTCTGATACCAAGTTACTGCCAAGTTTGAGGAACATCACCGTGTCACCTCTGGAGGACAGGTAACTTGCAGGAGGGATGTTCTTTAAGGAGCAGGTGTTTGGTCCAGGCACCTTTATCTCCCACGGCGACTGAGGTTATTCTGACAGGTAAAACAAGATTGTGCAAATATGCAACAGTGATCTAATCAGCTGGAACAACAGCAATATTTTAACTGGCGCTACCTTTTAACAGCATCATTAAGGGCTCTCATTACTCTTTATTAGAGTCTCACTCTATTTCTTATCAGATTACAGAATGAACATAACTCATGGCACTGATTTGATCTCTTGTTAAAGAGGATTACAGCTTTGCATTAGCTTGGATTGACACGGTTTATAATTTGCTGTTGATACACATGCTGGCGGTGTCGCATGTGTGACCCCCTCCCCACAGCACCGCCGAGGAGAAGGACGCCCATACATCATCATTAAAGATGGCACCCGGAGCAGAACCGGGAGGCAGGAGAAGGCTTCTCTGCAGTAAAGTCAGGCAGGACAAAAGGGACGTGCTCAGGCGCAAGCTGAAATTCAGGGCAGGGGTTTTCACCTGGCTGAAGGCGGGGGATAATGTGCCAGCTTTTTCCCAAATGACCAGGAAGAAGCTGGCCGTGGGACTGTGTCAAACCACGCAGTGTGAGGCACAGGCCGGGTGGTGTTGACCACACACCCCAGGCAACGTCTGCCTGTGCTGGAAGTCACCTGGTCGACGTGTCCCTGCTCTGTAGGAGCTCCAGGCTCAGGGGCTTCCCGGGCCGTGTGCCCACGTCGGCCTCACCTCGTGCTTGGCAGCGGAGCCCCAAGCCCAGTCCCTTGCAGCTGGGCTCTTGTAGCAGCACACCAGTGCCTGCTGGGGCGCTGGGTTAGCGCACAGCTCATCCAGCTGCCAGCAGGGGCTGGCTTAGAGCATCTCCCATGGACTGAGCCAGGGCGCTGCGTTTTCCCAGCCAGCATCCTCACTTCTGGACTTGGCGCGGTTGCTGTGTCGCCAGGTGTCTTGCAGCAAGCGGAGGGGGTGCGTGGTAGGAAAGCCTGGTATTAAAAGATTAATTTACTTAAATGACAGAAGAGTTTAATATAAAAATTAAAAAAAAAATAAAAAGTTGGTGAGATACCAGCCTTGAACTTAGCTCACTTTGTACGTTGGGTATTAAAGCACCATGAGACTGGATTAGTGGAGGAATCTGGGCTCGGGGAGTGTCACTCCAGTTCTGTTCACGGTGCCACAAGTCCCTCGCAGAAGGCAAAGCACTTCTTTCTGCAACGACTGAACCAGCAGCTTCTGTGCCATGCGGCACTAACGTCAGGTGTCTGGCGGCGTGAGGAAACCTATCTAGGCTTTTATAGACATGGCCTGGAAGAAAGTTTGGCGTTGCGTTGGCTTTGCTTTGTGAAACAAGGGGAGTAGCGCTAACGCCTGGGGAAGTCTCTGGAGCGTGCGGTGCTCTGACATTTCAGAGAAACTGGAGCTTTGGGATGGGGCTGGGGGCGGCTGCAGGGCTTCGGCGGGATCCCCGTGCTCTGGCAGAGCCCTCCAGGGTCCTGCAGCACAGAGGTGCGCACCCCAGGGAGGCGATGAGTCCCGCTCAGCCCGCTCTGCTTCTCGAGCATCAAGCATCGAGCTCGCTCCAGGGGAGCTGGGGGCTTCAGCTCAGCTGAGCTGGGATCCGAAAAGCACGAAGCACGCAGCACGTGCTGTGAAATGAGACCCGCACGGCATGGTCCCCTGAGGCACCGTGGCTCCGGCGTCCTTCTGCCCTTCGTGTTTCGCGCCGTTTGGTGGGGTTTTACCCCCAGCCTTTGGCTCACCCTTAGAAGTCGACCCCCCGTAGATGCCTGAAGGTATCTGCGGGGCTTTAAACCGCAGCTGTGCAAGGGCTGGTGTGTGAGCAGGGAGCGTTCCTGTGTTCTGAGGCCGGCAGCAGCGCAGTGGTATACGTGACCCCGGGCAGTGCCAAGGGGCTGAAATCATCGTGTCCCAGCGCTGGATGTTTGACATCCCCGGTAAGGAGACGGACGCCTCTGTTATGGAGATTTCCTTTTTAAAGGGAAAAAAAATAACCTGTTAAGAGCTGCAAGATGATTTGTCGCCCTTCCTTTGTGAGACAATTTGTCTTCTCCTGCATCAAATCTGTTATAAAACAGTCAAGCTGTGAAAGAGGGAAATCATCCTAGGAATATGGGATGTTAAGGTACACAAAGAATGGTCCCCTCCGTGCGGGTGCATGCACGTCCGCACAGGGCGCTGCACAGGCAGCACGACAGCGGCTGCTCCGCTCAAATACCCGTCTTCAAACAGAGCCCGAGAAGGCAACAACGTTTTATGAATTTCAGGGGGAAATTAAAGCCGCCAGAGAGCACGCCAGCAGAGCATGCTGCAGGTTTGTGAACGGCCCTGCGTTTTCGCTCCTTCTCCAGCCGCTTCTGCGTCTTTGATCTTGGTGCTGTAAAAAGCTCCTAGGAAAACGTGGGCGCTGCTGGGGCCAAAAGGGGGGCGCGAGAGGTTCTGCTGCTGCTCCTGTTAGTTCTGTCACCTCTACGGCTGGAGAAGGGGCAGGAGGCCGTAAGGACAAACCATTCAGGACCGGTGATGGAGGTGGCAGCTTTGGAGAGGTCTGCGGGGCGGCACCTGGAGCGTGCGGAGTCCCTTTGTTGAGGGCAGGAACCGGCGTTCTGAAATATTTATAAATCTTGTGCCTGCTCTCCTGAGACAAACCAGAGGTCACATGTCACCTCTCATAATTTAAAGCCGTGGGGCTAAAAGCATTCGCACGGACTTGAAGGACCCAATCCTGACCTGCCTGAGCGAGGGGGAATTGCGGCAGACCTTTCTGAATCTCCTTCAAGCGCCGGGCACGGTGATGAGAGCCGTCTGGCCGCGGAATTTATGGCCCGAGTTGTGCGCGCCGTGCTCGGGCCGCGGCGGGGAAGCGAGTGAGAGAGTGCCATCTCGTGGGGCTCCTGTCC